>VKHL01000046.1:0-188353 GCA_015146655.1 Ochromonas danica | reverse complement strand
GTTGTGATTGATAAACACTTTTCGATTCGAAAAGTTTTGCGTGGGCGGTGTAGGTCGCCGGGTTTGTGGTCAAAAAAAGTCCGTTGCGCCGGTGTAGGCAGTTTCAAAAAATCCGTTGGTGTAGGGTGTAGGCAGCGCTTTTGATCAATTTATCTACAAACAACATAGCAATCTGTAAATAACAAAATAAAATATTTATTTCGCTCTCAATAATGCATCACGAACTGATGTGGTTGCACCAGGAGAACGCTTTCTGGGCACCTTGGCAACGATGACGGGTTCCTTAGGTACTTCCTCAATTTTGACCGTTTTCTTTGACGCTCGCTTTTTAGGCGGCGCTAGTTCATCCTCAGAACTTTCGCTTTCTCTGGTCAATTCTTCGTAGCTAGATGCAAACAGCTTGTGTTTGGACAATCCATTGATCATAGATGTAACATTGACACCTCTGCTCTCAGTATTTTGTTAATCTTGGGATTTGTGCATGTCTTTAACTCTTCAGTAAGCTCAGACAAATGATCTGAAAGTAAGTCATTGAACTTGCTTAGTTCCTCTGCTTTGATTGATTGAATCATTAATACTATAATTCAAATATAAAATAAAATCACAATGTAATTTAGGATTGTATGTTGACTGAAGTATTTTGGACCTTTTTCATAACCAGTGTTATAGGATGTTTGCTTGGTGTAGCTCGTATGTTTTATAAGTCCAAGTGCAAGACTATATCATGTTGTGGTCTAATGATTGATCGTGATGTAGAGGCAGAAGAAAAGATAGATGAATTAGTAACAATGAGGCATAATAGTGAAGAAAAGTCTCCTGTTTAAATTACTTAACGTTTTTGAAATTATGATGTAACTTCAAAAATTAATTAAAAACTGTTTATCTTACCAAAGCAATGTTAGACATACCTGAAATACCATCTGCATTACGAGCAAATGCCATCACTTTCATGGAATCTGATGCACTATTCATGGACACTGTTTCAGTATTGAGAGACGTCAATGCAAAGGTATAACTGTAATTGCCATTCTGGCCTTGGGTGATGGTTTCATCTGGAACAGCATTGTGAGCAGGTACGAATACAGAGCTAAACACACCAGTTGTGACGTCCATGATAACCAACAAGAAGTCAATAACTGCATACACATCACTATTGTAATTCCATTTCATGACACTGCTGTTGGGTTGGGCGTTGTCCCACTCCAGACTGGTAACTTCAATTGGTGAAGGAACAGTGGTCGACTGAGCTGAGTACATGACATAGTTGGTATCAACGTTGTTGAAAGCATAGATTGTTACAGTGTACTGAACATTGGTGGCCAGACTTTGAACCTCAACAAATCTACCAGACTGAGTACCTTGGTATGCAACGCCTTCTTCAGGATCAGTCACTTCGATGGAGTAATCATATGGTAGCCCACCGGATATAGCAGGTTCATCCCATATGATGTGCAACTCGGCAGTGTTTGCCACGATATGAACATTTCTCACAGCACTAGGAGAATTTGATGGTACTACTGATACTGGTGCACTGGGAGCAGACATTCCGTTAGCATTCTGTGCACTAACTCTGAAATCATACTCTTGTCCATTGATGAGACCCATCTTGGTGAAAGTGGATATGCTGCTTGCACAACCTCCAACTGCAGACCAGTTAGCTCCACCATCTTCGCATAGTCGAGGACAAAGCCGCCTGCCTCAAGACTCTACAGAAACTTAAGGTGGATCCAGCAGCCAGCCTGAATCTGGTACGTTATTGTATCAACCCTAGGATAGGCTACCTCGCCAGGGTTCAAGAGTGGGGGGACAATGCCCTTAAGAGCTTTGACTGTCAGGTAGACGTCGCTGTCTGCCAAGCGGCGGAACATACCCCGCAGCCTCCCCCAGACGAATCCGCTCCTCCCCCAGCCACTTTATTCAGAGACATCGAGATAACGGCCACCCTCCGCTCCCTTCCTCTCCATCAGGGAGGGCTCGGCATACCACGCCATTCGGGCATTGCTGGACAACTGGGTCGCTTGCAATCTCGCAAGGTGCTTCAGGCTTTCGTCCAGAAGCATTTTGGGGCAGATGGGAACCTGGCGGAAGCCCTAGCCAACCTCCCCCACGTCGAGATCGGGGCTAACAACCCGTCTCCCGACGACTTCCCCGATGGATTTGGGGGCGGTCAAGTCGACTTACGAGACCGAGCAGAAGCCGCCTACTCAGCAGAAGCGGATGCCCTCCAAGCTCGTCTGATAGCTGAAGGTCGCCTCGCCCACGCCGCTTGGTTCCTAAGCTCCAGGTTCGAAGGTAGTGGCCGCTGGATCTCCCCTCCAATCGGATTGTACACTACCCCCGAGACCACCGTCCTCGGGACGGATTACCTCCACGCGTTGCGCGCCAGACTGCTCCTCCATCCCCTGGAGGAAGTTTTAGTTACCCGACCTCAATTACGCCACCAATGCCGGAGCATCCATGCCGGACAAGAGCTTAACCCGGGTGAACATGACGAGGATGACATCGACGATATCCCCCAACAACATCCTGAGACGGCCCCATACCACCATGCCTCCCTACTTGAACCCTTCCATTACTTGGATTGCAAGTTCAACAAGGGTTTGACAAAGGCTCGTCACGATTGCGTAAGGGACATGTTGAGGAAGTTCCTCCACAAACAGTTCTCCGACCTCTCCTCCTGGAAAGAGAAGAAGGTGGAAGAGCCGGACATGGTTCTAGTCAGGCGTCCCCCCAACACAGAAGCGCAAGATGGAGCTCAGGTCGAAGAGGAAGAATTCGTTCCCTCGTCAGTAACGGTGGTCTCCGACTTACTGCTTTCCCTGCCTACTCCCACCGGCATCAAGACTTTTGTCCTGGACGTCGCGATGGGGAACCCAGCGGCCCCTCGGTACTTCCGGGCGGGGAAAGCCCCACACCTGCACCCGGACGCAGTGAACAGAGCCCGGGACCAAGAGAAGATCGCACATTACAATAAGGACACTACCTTGGTGGCGCAGACGCCTAGACGATACTACACGTTTGACGTGGAAGCTACAGGTCGTCTGGGTCCTTCAGCCCTGGCATTCCTCCAAGACTTTCATCGATCAGCCGGCATCCCCTTCGTCACTGAGGGCATACACGCCCGTTTTGGCCCATCTCCAGTCATGAAGCTGTTGAGGAACATAGTACCTGCGGTCGCCCGGATTAATGCCAAGTTGTCCAAAACGTACACCAAGTTCATCGCTACTAGTGCCTAAACTATGGGTCCTTGTGTTCGGTTAAGTTATCGGTCAGTTAGGTTTATGTCGGTAGGAAAGCGCAGATAGGAAAGGAGTAGGTAGGAATAGAGTAGGTAGAAATTGAGAGAAGGGGGTTAGAGACTAGGTGGTAGGGAGTTTGGCGCAGCGGTCTCATCGGTGAACGACACTTTAACTTAACGTATAGACCCATCAACACACAGCAGCAGCAGTGTTAACTATTATTACCTTGCCTTATTAGTAAAACCGAGATGTGATGTTAAAATAAATCACGAGATTCACACAACTCTAGTTTTATCCCTGAATGGGTGTGCGGTCTATACGTTAAGTTAAAATCTGATGAAATCTGAGCTGTTTGAGCTCGAAGTTGTTGAATCCGTAACAACTGCTTAGTAAATTCATCTGCTTCATAGGTCTTCTTCTCTGGAGCAGTGAATGATGGCTTGTCAGCAGCTTTGGGACCAGACAGTTCTTCAACATTCCACATTAATTTGGCACCAGCATTAACTGAATTAGTCAAATGCTTCTTGATATGAGGATCAGGTTTGAACTTTGTCACTGGTGATGGTGCACTAGGTTGTAAGTTATCTTCTGATTCTGCTTCATTGAATTGATTATCATAATCATACTCATCAAGATAGCTGTCTTCTTCATCATCACTTTCTTCATCACTATTATCCAATCCCAAGTTATAAACTGCTGAGAACAAACTCCAACGAGTATTAGCTCGTCCTTTACGTGGTTTTCCACCATCCTTTGCACCACCATTCTTCTTATCAACTTCTCCAGCAACTGGTTCCTGCTTGAATAATGATAAAATACTATGAATGAAGGCCAAGCAGAGACTTAGTATAATACGCCATAGACGTCGTAGAATTCGTGTTGGTATAGCTAGACGACCATAACCATTAATCTCCAATAATCTAACTCGAAATACTATATTCGCTCGAGGAGGAAGATGAGGACCTAAAGTGAAATTACCATAGGCCGAGTCATATCGGCATTTGATTAATGCAGTCTCTCCAATAGTCATCTTACGTACACCTTCATCTAAACCACTAATCACTGCTCCACGAGAAGAAATTAATAAACGAACAATTAGAAAACCATGATCCTTTTCTGCTAATCCTAAACCTAAATTATATTCGAGAAGAATCTGCAGCAGGAGGTTGTGGTTGTGATTGTGATTGATTTAAGCATCTCTCTATCCATGATTGAACATACTGCCATAGACTAGTAGTGAGTGTATTGATAGTGTTGAGAATGTTCATATTGTTAGCTGGTGATGATGATGATTCCAACTGTTCCTTTCTACCACTCATTCGAGTGCTTGATAACCGACTATTTTCCATACCATAATCAACACCACTTAGATCAATACTTTGATTACTCATCCTTCTCAAACTATTTCGTACATTACCTAATATTAAACGTGAAATAGACATTCCTTTGGATGATAGTCCTATACTACTACTTTCTTGTAATTGTTGTTGTAACATCATATATTCATTATGAGTCATTAAATCAGGTAACATCTTTCTTAATTGTTCAGGATAAATAGTAATTTTTCCTAAAAAAGCATCACCACGCCATGGTCTTCGATCATACATTTCAATTCGTATTAATGCTAAATAATCAGGTAATGAACTATATTCACTTAATGGTTCTGATAACTCATTAAACAATTTCCTCTCACGACGATGATGACCATGATGACCATTATGACCGTTGTTATGGTTATTGTTATTATGATTCTTACTACTACTATTACCCATCATACCTGAAGAAGCAAGATGTAAACGAATTTGTGATTCAACAAATTCTTCTGTCTCTAAAATATCTTTCATCTTAATATGAAATTCATTTCCTGTTATCCATTCTGGATGAATTGTATTCTTTAATATCATAGTACTACCAATTAAATTCTTTTCTCCTATATAGATTTTAGCATATGGATTAGCATAATTAAATAAATCTTGTTTATCTAAATCTTCTCCACTAACTACACGAAGATGTAGAAAATCATGATCTATACCAAATTGTATATTCAATATTCCATGAAATTCTTTACTTGTTAATGGTAAACGAATAGGTTGTTCATTTGCTACGACAGCTAATTTCATCAACTTACTTCGAGTCATTTCAACATGTCCAAGGAAATCATTTTGTGTTATCCAATCATGATCAAAGACTTCTAATTTAATTAAATCTCGTTGAGATGAGACTGTACCACGAGGATAAGCTAAATGTTCATCCACTGGAACTTAAATGTTTCATTTAACCAACGTGGATTACGTGTGTTAGGTTTAACACGTGTTGCACTAACAGGTTTACCACAATAAGAATAAACGATGAAAGGATCAGACGTCCCTGTTAGATCTCTTCCTTTCAAGTTTCGTCCACCTAGAATCTATTCTCACAGCATACAAAATGAGCATGAGGGAGTGTAAGAGGAGGGTCAGAGGAGGGGAAGGGTTAGAGGAGGGAGGGCAAGGGGAGGTAGAGGATGGATAAGACAGTGTGTGAGATGACTGCTGGGAAGGACTAACTACTACTGTAACTAATATAATACTCACCTGAACATGAACACATTTCCCACTCATACCAGTGAGAAAAGAAAGTGTTTGTTTCTTCTCTGAATGAACACGATGACCATTTAAATAAATCCTTGCTTTCATTTGTATCATTACATTATCTAATGGTAAAGGAAAATTTACACCATCACCACGTACAATAACTTTCTTTCGTAATCCTGGACCATTCACAATTGTCTGTCGTATATGATCTGTATTCACACCATATCCATGTAAACTATCATTACATATCTTACATAGATAAGCACCATCTTCTTGTTCATCTTGTCCTATTAATGTTATACAATGTTGACAATAAATAACGGCTAATTCTGGATTATTACGTGTTTGTTTTTGAAGTAAACAATTGGAACAAAAGATAGGTCTTTCTATTTCAAATGTTGGCATACATTCTTTATAATAGCGAAGAGGTTCAATCATCTTTTAATAAATACCTCCATCCAATTTCATCGTTTCTGTTGAGAAACCAGGGTTCTAGAAGAGGCTAGATCTAGACCACTATGCGAGTCTCAAAGCTCAGACTTGTCAACAAGACCAAAACCATCTCATTGACGCTGATAAACTATTAATTAATGACTTCAGCAGTCATTCCGGATGCATGACAGCCACACAATAAGTGCACAGGCTTTACATCTAGAAATCTGGGGTTATGTAAAAGCATAACTCCCAACAGTTTCTATTATGAAATCCAATGATGAGGGAAAGACGAAGAAACGCGTTTGTTGAAGATGGCGTAACGGCCGTTTTTTGCTGAGTGGGAATCTTCTTAAGTTAATGACCTTTATCCGGGAACAGCCCATAACTCTGCAAATGCGAGTTTTGCAAGAGAGCACTTCGAGTACGCACTCCGAGAAATTGCCCCACTATTTAGTGGAAAAGAGGCAGTGTATGACAATAAAGCGAGATATAAAAATGATGTATTGTGTGTGGGTGCATGGGAGGGATACATCCAACATGATTTATGCGGCAACACGAATCACTGATGGGGAGAACAAATCAACCTTAGCTAACCTACTCAATCGTCAGCTCAATGGAGACAACTCACCCAAACAACAAACCTCTTCTCTCAGAGTCCGTCACTGTATCCACATACAGTATGCACCGGTGCCAATCTGTCCTGATTCAAAATTTGAAGATGGCGGATCATCCTAGACTAGCAGATGATCGCCCAGGTATCTCCCAAGACATAGATGCGCATGGAGCAAGAGTAGAAGGGAATTAATTTAACATCGTAATAATCTCAAGCAACTACGTCTGCTGTCATGGTTAACTTCTCAGCAAGTTGCTCTCCAACTTGATCAACGCCTGTTGCTTTGGTAAGAGGTGCGACAGGTCGGGCAAACTCATCATCAGAGAAAAGTTCGAGATCCTCCTCATCCTCTTCCTCGAAGACAATCTGGTTAATGATGATACCATTGAAGACAAAAGTGACACGATCAGCAGCACGAGCAGCTTGACGTCGTGCTTCTTCACGATGCTTTCGTACTTCAATCTCCAATAACTGTGCCTCCATTAATCTCTTCTGCTCTGCTTGAGCACGAGCTGTTTCTTCTTCTAATCGTAAAGCTTCCTTGAGTTCCATTTCTTTCAACTCATCACTCAACTTGTTATCATCAGAAGTATCAAATGCACTCTCATCATCCACGAACAAGGAGGCATTGTAGGAGAATAACTCTTTGCCTGACAACACAGATAAACCTTTGCCACCTTTCTTTTTCAACTGCTCTGCCTTAACACGTGCTTCAGCTTCAGCTTGTTTTCGAAGTAATTTATCTGCTCGCCATTTGGCAAAGGATTCTTCTGTAACAGGTGTGCCTTTCTTTCCTTCTGCAGCAAGTTTAGCACGTTGTTCTTCAATAATATCTTCTATCGTCTTCTCACGGAAGATCTCCACAGCTACAGGCTCTGAATCGTGAAAGGTATAAGCATTGTGTTCATCATCATCAGACTCGCTGTCAGTATCAGATTCTGAAGAAGAAAGTTGTTCTAAGAACTCTGATACTTCCTTCTTTGCTGATAATAATCCCAAATTCTCTGCATTAGCTTGTGCTTTACTTTTCTTAACACCAAACTGATTGGCGATCGCCTCGTTGAATAAGACTCTCATCTCTTCTTCTTGCAGTTGTTTAGCTAGTTTAGCTTCTTTCTTCAGCTCTTTGGCACGAGCCTGTAAATATTACCATTAAAAACAACAGCAACAATGGCAATGACAATGGCAGCCAATAATAACCAAAACCAACAAGAGCAACAATAACAATGATAACAACAGCGAGAGAGAAAGAAGCAGAAGAGACCAAAAGTATTAGAGGAGAAAATTATTACCATGAGAAGAATGTAATTTACTTACCGCATCTCCAGCACCATTGGAATGTTTGACTTGTTTTTCGACACGATCAATAAATTGTTGGACTTTCTTCGATTTGTTCTTATTCTTTAAACCAAAGGTTGAGTCTTCAATCGCTTTGGTCTGCTTTTCTTTGACAGCTTTCTTACTAGGCTTTTGTTTTCCAGACATGTTGCTCTTTTTTATATATAAAGAGTGTGTGATTGGACTTGTCCTTCACACTATTTTGATCATCATTCACATCGATCACTCATTTGAGAAACGCGTTATTAGGAAAAGAAGTGGTTTCTATTATACTCTGTTAACTTGCTGAGGTGGGAGGTTTAAATCTGTGGTTACAAGTAGTGATGAAGTATTGTATGAGATGGGATTTTATTTATTGTGTGATATCATAGTTAAGTCTATCCTAACTTGGAACAATAGATTAGCTGATCAGTAGTGGTTGTTTCCTAAACTAATCATTACAGTTCCCAACCAGCAGGTCATGACAGGTTGGGAAAAGGTGGCGGCGCCACTGCCTGCGCTTTTGCCAGTTTGATCCACAGTGGTGTTTAGATCAACTGCCCACCTCCATCCCACCTTTTCGCACTTTCAAACCTGAATTACTCGATAAGAAAGTCGTCTCCACAAAGAACTGACCGGATCTTTCCCAGTCTCTTCTTTCGTCATCCACCAGCAAGGATCATCACAATCGAATAGAACATTCTTCTTCTTCTCAAGTCAAGTCAAGTCCTTCTTTTTTTTGTACCTGAGATTTTATTCTTTTCTTAATAGCTAACGCTCTTCTTTTCTCAATCTTTTCATTTGAGAATGGCAACCATGGATCCGGAATTCAATGAAAAACTTGTTCCAAGTTATGATCCTCCTGGTCAAGTCGTTCATCGCAGTGCTTTCTCTAAGCTAATTTTTCAAATTCGATTATTAATGTGGAAACGCTATGTTGAATCAACAAAGTCGAAATGGGATTTGATTAAAGTGCTCTTCCCTCCTATCTTATTCTTCGTCTTGTTGATTCTGGCTTATAGTGTCTTTGATATCTTTGCAGAAGGTGGATTGGAACCTTTTCTTGTTCCTTTTGCCTTTTGGATCTTTATGCAACGTCTCGTAGTACAGATAATGTATGAGAAAAGTTCGAAATTACAAGAATCCATGCGTATGATGGGTTTATCAGATATTGCCTATTGGATTAGTTACTTCGTCACTGATGGAGTCATCTTAGGATTCATATTGTCCTTCTTATGTACAATTTTTACTGTCGGAGGGTTGTTTAATGGTGCCAACTTTGGTGCTATTTTGGGTTTATTCTATGTCTTTTGTTTAGCAGCCGTACCCTTCTGCTTCTTTGTTTGTTCATTCTTTGATACACCTCAAACTTCTGGACAGGCTCTGTTAGCTTTACTCTTTGGTAAGCATAAAGTCTATTATTATCTGTCTTATGGTTTGTGTGTATGGGTTAATGAGGAATGCTTGTCTTGTGTTAGGTCTTTTTGTGGTCTATGTGGTGATTTTCCCTGTGGGCAGCTATACCACCTCTCTATCAACTGCTGAGATCTTATGTTGCTTTGTACCACCTTTAGCTTTGCAAATTGGTTGTGGTGCTTTCTTGAAATCATATGATGGAATTGGAGTGCGATCCATTTGTGGAATTCTTGTAGCAGATATCTTCATCTATGCCATCTTGGCCTGGTATTTCTCTCAAGTATGGCCTTCTAAAGTGGGTGTTCCAAAGCCTTTTTACTTCCCACTTTCAAAGAATTACTGGTTCCCTCCTCAAGGTTTGAGTATGACTGTCCCTTCCGCTGTTAACCCTATTAAGGATGTCGAAGATGGCACTAATAATGATGATATTCCTGCAGAGAAAGTCAATGAGACTCTGTTAGGAAAGCCCACTGTGAGTATTCGTAAGTTATGCAAGACTTTCGGCTCTCAACTAGCCGTGAACAAATTGAGCTTTGATATGTATGCTAATCAGATCTTTGCTCTTTTGGGTCATAATGGTGCTGGCAAGACCACAACTATTAGCATGTTAACTGGTTTGATTAGTCCTGATTATCTCTCTCATGGTAGTGGTGCCACAATCTATGGTCATGATGTCTTGACAGATATGGATAGTATCCGCTATTCAATGGGTGTTTGTCCTCAGCATGATGTCCTCTTCGAGAACTTAACTGTTCGTGAGCATGTCCTCTTTTTCTCTCAATTGAAAGGCTTTTCTTATGAAGCTGCCGACCGTGAAGCAGTGAATTTGACAACTCTCTTCCATCTTGACAGTCGTTTAGATCATACAGGAAGCGAGTTGTCTGGTGGTCAAAAGAGAAAACTCTCTGTTGCGATTGCTGTCTGTGGTGGTAGTAAATTTATCGTTCTTGATGAGCCAACTGCTGGTATGGATCCATTAGCCAGAAGAGAGTTGTGGGATTTGTTAGCTCATTTGCGTAAAGATCGTACTATGTTACTTACTACTCACTATATGGATGAAGCAGATGTCTTAGGAGATCGTGTTGGTATCATGTCCTTAGGTCAGATGCAATGCATGGGAACAACTCAATTCTTGAAAACAAGATTTGGTGCAGGATACAAGCTTATCTTTGATCGTGGAGATCATATTACAAATGATCAAGTTGCTCATTTGACTCGTTTTGTACAATCAAATATTCCTGAAGCTAAATATATTGAAGAAGATGGTGCAGAAGAGCAAGTATTATATTCTTTACCTTTCCATACTGTGAAAGATTTTGGACCTTTCTTTACTAAATTGGAAAGTCAATTAGATAACTTCGGTGTGACTAACTTTGGTGTGACAATCACTTCCTTAGAGGATGTCTTCTTGAAAGTGGGTGAAGATCATACTGTTACTCCACAAGATGTCAATGGAACAGTACATGGCATTGGTGCAGAACGTTCTTATAATACTAATCTTACATCTCAGATTATTGGATTGGTGAAGAGAAAGCTATCCTATAGTATTAATGACTTCATTACCATTCCTTTACTGTTATTACCTATTGCAGCTTCTATTGCAGCAGTCATTCTATACAGTCTTCATGTTATCACTGATGATAATAATATTAATGATTTGATTATGGCAGGTATGTATGTTGGTGCTTATCTTGGTGCACCAGGTTTAATTGCTGAATTCATTGTAAGAGAACGTTCTGATAAATTGAGAAATGTCTTAACAGTAATGGGATGTGATTTCCGTGCTTATTGGATTGGAACATTTATTGCTGATTATATTATCATGTTAGTACCAACTGTGATTATGTGGATTACTTGGCCAGCAGGTTCGATTGGTGATTATGTACATGGAAAGGGAGGATTATCATTCTTCTTGTTGCTTCTCTTTAATGCACAGATGATTGCCTTTGCTTACTTCTTCTCTTTCATCTTTACTAATCCAAAATCTTGTATCTCTTTAATGCCTATTGTTATTATTGTTCTGATCTTAACACCCAATATCTTCCTTCTTATTCTTATTGAGATTATTCAAGCTGCTGGTTCTTCTATCTCTGCCTCTGTTCAAGGTGGTATTCTCTTATGGGGTACAATGATTATTACACCACATGGTGCACTCTTTTGTGCTTTATTAGATTCTACAGGAGATTTTTCTTCTTTCTTATCCAACTTTCCTCCTGTTGGAGCTACCATTCCTTTCATGATTGTTGAAGCTGTAGCATACTTCTTATATGCTTATTATACCGACGCACAGGCAGTGTCCAAATTATCACCTGGACATGACCCAACTTTCAAAGCAAGTGTTTTAGCTCATCTTGATGAAGATGTTAAAGCTGAACGTGTACGTACAGAGGCATCAAGTAAAGAAGAACCATTACGTATTGATCGCTTACGAAAAGTCTTCCCACCAAAACGAGCTGGTCAACGTCCAGTAGTTGCTACTGAAGACATTTGCTTTAAAGTGGGACAGGGTGAGATCTTTGGTTTGCTTGGTGCTAATGGTGCTGGAAAGACGACAACGTTAAGCATGTTAACTCGTCATCTTGTACCAACCAGTGGTGATGCTTTCATTGCTCAACATTCCATCTTATCTGATTTCTCCAAGGGTGCTTCTCATTTAGGTGTAGTAACACAGAATAACTCTCTTTGGGATCGTTTATCTGTTGAATCTCATTTGAAACTCTTTGCAAGATTAAGAGGTGTTCCAGAAGATATGGTTAAGAAAATAGTTGATGGTACTATTGATCAGTTAGAGTTGACTCCTCATCGTCATAAGCTTGCTATGCGTTTGTCAGGTGGAATGAAACGTAAATTATGTGTTGCTATTGCCTTGATTGGTGATCCTGAGGTTGTTCTTTTGGATGAACCATCAGCTGGTTTGGATCCTGTCAGTCGACGCAATCTCTGGTCTGTCATCTTGAGAACTATGTCTAATCGTGCTGTCATTCTTACAACACATAGTATGGATGAAGCTGAAGCATTATGCAAACGTATTGGTATTATGGTGAAAGGTCAATTACGTGCTTTAGGTACCAAGCAGCATTTGAAGAATAAGTTTGGATCTGGCTTTGAATTAACTGTCAAACTTCATGTTCATGATCTGGAGAGACAAATGGAGGAGATGACTAACTTTGTTCAACAGTCTTTCCCTTCCGCTGCGCTATTGGCTGAGAATGGTGGATTGTTGACATATCAAATCCCACGTACTGAAATGCGTATGGGTTTAGCCTTCTCTGTCATGGAGACGAACAAAGAACGTCTTCAAGTAGAAGATTATACTATTGCACAACCAACTTTAGAACAAGTCTTTATTCGTACAGTGAATAAGTATGCTGACGCAAAAGATCGTCGTGCGGGCACGTCAACTGTCTTGGGTGGTGGTGCCAGAATGTCTGTGGAAGGAACTAATCTCATTGAAGGAGAAGTAGAACCATTACCAAGTGACAGAAGCTTATTAGATGATGTTATCGGTGATTCTGCTGTTGAACTCAATAAGTGTGGATGTACTAATTACTTCGTGAAGATTCTTATTGCAGTCTTTGCTCTGTTGACTGTGATCTTCGTTGGTTCTGGTATTGGTGCCTCTGTGAGTACCCCAGCAGCTGGTGGAGTGTTAATTGTCATCGCCATTATTTTCTTGGCGGCTTCTATTATCTCTTGCTCTGTTCTTTGCTGTGCTTGCTGCCAGAATCCTAAAGGAATTGATGAGTAAATTGTCACAAATCAACTCCTGTGTATACAATATTACAAAGTTACTACTACTACCATATTGTTCAATATTTTTGAATGAATTTGAGTTATACAATGAAGAATGTCTTTAGTAAGCGAGTTGGATGATTGGAGAAGAAGATGTTGATTGTTGATGATGATTAGTTGTGATTGACATCAGAGACATCATCTCTTCTTCATCGATATTCGCTACTAAATACTCCTTGGCATTGCTACTCTATTATAACACCATAGCTTTCTTCCTATCATATGTACTACATAGTAATGTAAAGTAAAAGAAGTAGGAAATGAAATGAATTCTTTCGATAAGTTAGTTAGACTAGTTCTGTTATGACATCACAATGATGATTGAATACATACTGTACAATCAATCAATTCATCTCAACTTTCTACAAAAATCTGGTTATAGCCATGAAGGGAATGAATGCACTAGAATAGAACACAATAGACTACTAGACTATAGGAAGAATACACAGCATAGCAGTCCAGCAGAGTTATCGCATTAGAAAGACCCTCCTAGTGAAGCAGTTGTTGTTGTTGTTGTTGTTGTTGTTGTTGTTGTTGTTGTTCGCAATGAAAGGAAAAGAAAGGCAAATCAGGTTAGTAGTAGTAGTTTAGACTAGAGTGAAGAAGACAATCAATGTGATTGTCTTGAAAGAAGAGCAAGAGAGAGAAGAACAAGAAGAAGAAGAGAGAAGGCAAGATCAAGAAGAACACAACAAATCCATATCATATCATGTCATATCATATCATATCATCATACTATAGAACAACAAGCGGATGGTAATACAAGAAAACAAAGCTTAAGACAGCAACAACAACAAGAAGAAAAACACTCATGAAATATATAGTGTAGCATATTGTTATTATCATTATATAGTATAGCATGATATAGCATGGTCTTGACTAAATCAAAGAAAACCAAAACAATCAACGCTTAATCCAATCAATTTCATTCCATCCACAGCATGCAGACAGCAGACCAACCAGCACAGCATGGAAGGGAGGAAAGAAAGAAAGATGCATCTAATATGGTAGCGATCGATGGAAGGAGAGTCGCAACGAGACAACAGCTGTGGGATGAATGAATTGCAAGAAATTACATCCAGTAGAGGGAAAGGCAACAGCAGCAACAACACAAATAAAACCAATGCAAATCAAGAAACAGAAGATGATGAATGAAGATGGTGAAGATGATTCAAAAAGCCCATCCAATGAAGAGGAGAGGCAACTATCCAACACACTTTCAATCCAATAGCAAATCTAATCTATAGTAACCAAAACAAACTTCTCTGTCATTGTCAGCAAATTGTTGTTTGGGGTTAGTGTTTCTGTTGTTTCTCTTCTTATGTGATATTATACCCTTTATACCACAATTAACACTCAAACACTCTTATCTATACCTTCTTTATCATCTTCTTTATCATCATCTTGATGAGTATTTGTTGTCGTTGTTGTTGTCTTTTGATTGTTATTCACCTCAACTCATCTCATACGAAATGAAGCATTTGTCATTGCCATTGTTATTGTTACTAATCTCATACTACTAGATTATTTAATCTAAACTAAATCATTCATCAAAACTAACTAACACCACCAATACCAATACCTACTTGATATTTCCAGGATTTTTATGATTCTTATTATTATTCTTTGATGATATTCTTTATCACTTGATACATCTCACATCAACCAACATAAATATGATATTATTATCATTATCATTATTTCTATTGATATTATTATTATTATTATTATTATTATTGTTATCATTAATATTATTATTATTGTATGACATTATACTAGCATATCTTTATATCTATATTTCTGTATATCATATTGTGATATCATTTATGTCTTGTCATGGTATGATGATTGTGATTGTCATGATATCATATCAATTGAATACCAAAACAATACCCAAAAACAAACATGATATTGTATCATCACATCCATCCTCCACTTTCTATCTTCATCACCATCATTATTATTGTTATTATTATCATTATTATTATTAATGTTAATATTGTTGTTATTATTATTATCATCTTCAAAGGAATACGATCAATGGCAAAGGAGTTTGTCCTATGCATTCACACAGTACATACTGTAGTCTATAAATTTCCATCTGTCTTCTCTTGCTTGGCAATCAAATACGGGGGTATTATACTAGTATCTGTTGTTGTTGTTGTTGTTCATCATGAAAAAGGCTGCCAAGCTTGTAAATCTGGTAACGCGTGGCTGCTGCTGTTATTAATGCTGCTGTTGCTATTACTATTACTATTGTTGTTATTATTCATACTGTTGTTGATACTGTTGCTGTTATGGGTCGAGTTGTTCAGTCCAGGGTGTGACCGCATGCCCACAGCTTGTTGTTGTTGTTGTTGTTGTTGTTGTTGTTGCTGTTGCTGCAGTTGTTGCTGTTGGTATGGATGCTGGGAGGAATTGAGAGTTGGTGGAGTTGTGATATAGCGAGGTGACATGTAACCTCCTCCTCCGTGTTGAGACTGTTGGAAGCGTCCATCAAAACCCTGTGATGGCATCATGTTGCCACCACTTCCACCACCACCTCGACTATTGTAATCACCCCCGCCTCCATACCAATTGCCTGAGTCCAGTCCACCTACACTTCCTCCACCACTGCCACCAACAAAGCCGCCAGCTGTCGATCCATTACTCCCTGATGATGCTATGCCATGCACTGAGCGAGTGCTGCTATTAAAGGAAGGGAAAGGAGCATAGAAGTCATCTGCTTCACTCCCTCCTGCACGAGGATGTTGAGATGCTTGCAGCACGGAAGATCCTTGACGAGGTGACATTCCAAGAATACCAGAGTTTGTACGATTAGCAGTCAAGCCAACATTACCATGATGAGAGAGCGAGGAGATAGAATCAAGTCCCCCATGATGGGAAAGAGAGAGATGGTCCAAATTTGAGACAGTGGTGGCATGATGAGAGAGATTCAAGTGGTCCATAGCAAGATTGTGGTGAGAGAAATTGAGATGATCTCCACCAAGAGAAGGTGCTGAATTATGATGTGAGAAGGAGAGAGGATCAATTCCACCACCAGACCCTCCCACCATGGCGAGACTGTGATGAGACAAAGACAGATAATCCACATGACCAGATGACCCACCACCTGCATGATGAGAAAGAGAGAGATAGTCTAAACCACCTTGTGGTGGTGGTGGTGGAGCTGTTACTTGCTGTTGTTGTTGTTGGGACTGCATTGGCTGGGAGGAGAGGCCACCATGACGAGAAAGATTCAAATAATCTCTCTCCGAGTCGACAGTTCGTGCTGTGTTTCCAGGACTCATTCGATCATAAGCATTCAAACGAGCACTTTGAAGACCATCAGATCGAGCAGAATTGTTACCAATATAATACCCACCAAATGCTGAACCTCCTCCGCCATAACCACCACCAGACTCATTACCCAGAGCTTGTAGTGGAATGGGAGGAACGATGGGTTTAGTGCTTTTCCTTCCAACTGCACTCATGGAATGGGAAAGAGCATCCATGGAAGCGGAAGCAAGAGAATGTCCGTCATGCATCGATCGACTATAATAGGCACTGTTGCCATTTCCACCACCTCCACGAGCAGAATTTGGAGCACTACCACCATCTCGAGGGGAAGGCTGGGGAGGAGGTATATACCGGTAAGTTTGAGGAGGTGTGTTAGAATAGGCTGGAACACCACCATAACCTCCTGAAGGACCACGAGCAGAGCCGAAGGAAGTAGGCATCCTCACTCCCATTTCGCCATTTCCTCCAACTCCACCAGCAGCTCCCATGGAGGCTCCAATGGAGGCTCCCAAGCTCCCACCAATGTTGTTGTCTTTGAGAGGCAGAGCAGGGACATAAGTCTTTCTCGATGGTCCAACAGGACCAGGTGTTCCAAGACTATTACCTGGTAGGACAGGTGAAGAACCAGAAGAACCAGATGAAGCAGAGGAAGATGAAGCTGGTGATGTCAATGGTAAAGGAGTAGAAGAAAGAATATTCTGTTGAACAAGTTGATCTAATTGACTCTGTTTCTCCACAGCCAAAGCACTCGTGAGCAAGTCGATATGCAAAGAGGAAGAAGATGCATCGACCCGACTATAAGGTAGCGGAGGGAGTACAATGGCACCCATGTATTCTGCCTTCCGTGCCAAATGGATGAGCTCGCCACGAGACAACAACTTCTTCCCATTAGCACGGAAGTTATCCAAACCATTACTTTGCATCACCATAGCATAGAGACCATATACTCCTCTTCGTAAGGCTTTGAACGTCTGTGTGTTACACCAAGCAAAGATTGTCATTAGAGAATGATGTCCAATACCAGGTGATAGTTGACTTACCGTTAATTGTCCTGAACGTGAGAGTGATTGTCCAAGATCATATCCACCACTTTGATACTCTGATTCAAAAGGATCTTCAATACAAAGTCTCCATAAGACAGGTGATGCCTTGCAAGTACATTCTGACTTCTTCTTCACTTCACCTTGTCCACGTAATGTGATGACTGATTGGAAAATATCCAACACTTCGACATAATAGCGAAAGAAACGATCTAAGAGTTCAATTAGAGTTATTCCAGCAAGTCGTTCTTGATATTCTTTTGGTAACACTTTATGGTCCTTCAGCACACCACCAACACCACCAACACCACCAACGGCATTGTTTGGATTAGAAGATCCAGTGGGATCGAGAATAGTTGCAAGGAATCGTTCTACAGCATGTTCATCATCCTTAGCATAGATCTCATCATGTAAATTAGGTAAGAGATCACATCGAAATAAGAGATGGAAAGCTAAAACCATCCATGCAAAAGGACTTAAAAAGCCAGAAGATGGATCACAAATACGATGACTTCGTACATATAATCGAATAAGATCAAGAAAGGCTTTCACTTTACCAGATCTATCTAGTTTCACATAGAATTCAATCCATTTAGTTGTTTGAAGAGGGACATTCGTATCCACCAGAATAGAAGAAGAGATTACAGATCGTAATCCAGGCAAATTCATTGTACAACGTACTTGATAAAATCTTGTCTTAGTTGTTAAGGAACGAATCTGATTAAATCCACCAGCATCACGCATAGCCTTTTCCCATGTTTTACAAATTTTCTTGACTGTAGTACAACGTTCTTTATCTGTTTTCTCTAGAATATCATTGGTTTCTTCTACCTTGGATAATGCTTGTGCTAGTAGTGGATGACTTCGTAGACGATGCATCTTCCATTGAGAAGCTACGGCAGAGAGATCTTCTCCTGCTAAAATAAGACTTTCTGCTTCATGACGTAATAGTTTCAAAGATCGATTAAGATAAGCAGATCCCCATAAACCTTGACTGTCTTGAGAAGAGTTTTGAATATTATCAGCAAAACCATTGACCAGGTTTACAAAGTCTTTAAAACATGCTTTAAGATGTTTCAAGGCAAGTTCAGAAGTATTTTCCAAATCAAGAATGTCTTCTAATTGTGTCAATAGTTGCTGATAGCTATTGCGTTGGTCCAATGTAAGAGGTACAGTGGTAGCAGTAGATTGATGGTAATAAGCAGGTAATGAGGCAATCCAATCAATTTCCATTTGACCTTTCTCAGGGAAAGATGCTAATCCAGCTTCAATCGCACCTACAGGGACGATATCCACGTTCACTCCACATTGAGTGGAAAGGACATGATTTAGTCGACGACTAGCAGCATCTATGACACCAGCTGAGTTGTTGCCATTGTTGTTATTGTTGTTGTTACTATTGTTACTGTTGGTTTCTTCTTCACGTAAGATGGAGAGTAATACATCATCATATTGATGTAAGACTGTAAGAGGAAGGCGGTTAATCCCTCCTCCTCCTCCTCCCACACTACCAGTACTACGTGCAGTATCTGGAAGAGAAGGATTGGCGAAACTACCAGGAAATAACTGTGGGACACGATTTTGTCCTTCAAACTTCGTCCAGGCTAATAATTCCTGCAATTGTCGATTTAAAGTTTGCACTCGGCTGCCCAACAAGAGCGGAGACTCAGCCGAGGGGACAGAAATGCCAAGATTTTTCTGAATTTTCCCGCAAAGCGGCATTACTTGATGAGTCATGACAGAAATGCATTTTTCAATATTTATACTATCACTTGAACGGTCATATTGATCAACTCCTCGCGCACGACCAACTTTATCTGATAGTTCATAGATAGATCGCTGATATCACACAAAGAATCCATTATGAGGACATCACAAACTTATACATAGAAATGAATGAAATTACCTGCACAACAACATCAAGTGCTAAGGCTGCAGCTGGAGAAGAGAGTTGATCTGAACCTTCAATAAGATGAACTAGATCTTCAATGAGATTACAACTGTCATCACATTGTCCAGAAGGATGACAAACATTCAGAAACAAAGACATGGCTAATTGCCAGAAATTCTTATCAAAATTGTTGGGCTTTTGAGGTGGAGCCGTAGTAACCGATGGAATATTTTGTAATTGCCATCGTGGATCCGAGAAGCCGTTATTGTCTCGTGCAGAAGAATAGGGTGAAGAAGACTCGTTACTTTCTCCATGAAAACTAGATAGACAGATTCACACCCAGACATATCAATTAGACAACAATATCATAGAGACAGAGAGAGGAAGTTATCAAGAGGTAAAAAAAGTGAGGGGTGATCTCACAACAAGCTTATTCCATCATGACGAAACAAGCAAACAACACTATTCCCAGACTAACCACTATCGCCTTACCTTTTCTCTCTTGTAGAAGAGATGGGTAGTCGAGGGATTTCAGGATGGCTACTCATCACTTGTAATTCCTTTTAGAAATGAGATCAATACGAATAGCAACAATAATAATAATATATATAATAAAATAATAAACCAGACAAGAAACAGAACGAAAAATTCGTCCACTTCACGATAACAGGGAAAAAATACTCTCTCAAAGAATAGGAGAATCAGGGAAAGGGTAGGTAGACACAGTGTCCAAGAGAAAAGGAAAAGAAAGGAGCAAGCGTAGGGATGATGACCCGAAGGAATCTCTTTCAATGGCTTTCCTTTTGTTTTGTTTTCGTTGTTGTTGTTGTTTCCGTCTTGATCGCTCACCCGCCAATCCGCTTGCACCCTCACAACGTCTTCAAAAAGTGCGTTTTTTCAACGGAGTTGTTTGAAGTTTCCGATAGCACGGAAAGTTGCAAGTACACTGTGTAAAAGTATTGTTTTCTAAGTTATAAGTCGATTCGAAGTAGAGAGATGGTTGAGTTGCTTTGGGAGAAGATTCGAAGAGATGAAAGATGATTGAAATGAGAAGGAAAAAATTCTTTTCTTCAATAATCTACCTTCAAATGTCATTTCTGAAGTAACACTCCTCTTTGACTGTGTTTGAAAAGCTGCTGTATCGGTGAAATACGGAGAGTGGTCCAGTTGGTCAAGATTCATTCCCGCATATTTCAACACTCTGTGAAGATGGAAGACTTCTACTTGCTCTTGACGGATGGAGTATGGTGATAAGTCACTTTCTGAGTGCTTTTCTCCTGCCTAAACTAGCATGAACGACTGATAGCCCCTCACTTCAGAGCAAGTGACTGAGTGATTCAAATGGAAGTCGTACCAACGTTATGCCTTGGGGTCTGCCTCTATCTTCTCTTACACTTCTGACCTCATCGGCCCGGGACTCTTTCATTGATCTCATGTTTTGTTTGTGCGTGTCATTCTTTTCTCTCTGTGGTTTAGTTAACTCTGAGCTAACATTTTGTCTTGACATTCTGATTTTCTGGATTGACCTGACGACTCATTAATGTTTGTGTTATGACCTGTAAGGAAGATGGGGATATAAGAAAGACCTATCTTGACCTTGACCTGCGGTGAGTCTGACATCACCGCGAAAGAGCAGTTCGCCTTCGGGTCAATCGCTCCATATCAACCATTATAGCTTCAAGAGACGAGTCCAACAATCTTAGCAGACTTTTAAGACCTTGCTCTATGGGATGAAGAAACCACACCTTTAAATGAATTCATCCTGTCTAAACAAGTCAACTTCTCCATAGCAACAGCTATGAAGGACCTCTTTTATTAATCGGCAGAACAGTCTCGTACTAGTGATCCTAATGTCTGGTGTCTATTCATAATATTTTACAGTGTAGACTAGTTCAAGTTCATTCTCTTGTCAGATCACCTACTAGTAGCAGAAGTGTAATAGTCCCTCAGCGCTGGCAAGAGAGCAGCCTAAAAGGTCATTCGATTAAACAATGTTCAGTTTTGAGTACTCTCTCAACAATGTGGAAGAAAGGGCGAAAAAGGTCTTACAGTGATGTGGAAGTTCTCCGTTGTCCTTGTCCTCCATCCAGT
Organism: Ochromonas danica; assembly: GCA_015146655.1. Lineage (NCBI taxonomy): Eukaryota > Chrysophyceae > Chromulinales > Chromulinaceae > Ochromonas > Ochromonas danica. Next base: position 166,667 of record VKHL01000046.1, on the reverse strand, counting down.
CTGGTCAAGAAAGACTGACGAGTTGGCGGGGATGATTGCATCTTCGAGGGTGATTCCAGCAGCAATCGTACAGTGATCGCCAATCTGACATCGCAGGAGACGACATCGTGGACCAATCTTACAACCGTTGCCTATCACACTCTGTGAGGAAACCACATACCGTTAGAGTGAAGCACGCACACACACTCTCATACACACACACACACAATACACATGCGCATACACGCCCTCAAACACGATATAGAGAGATCTTGAGACCTACTCACCTACCTCATCGACATAACACTTGACCTCAATAAGATTTTGACTGCCAATCTGAGAATTGCGGATATAGACGAAGTCTTCTAGAATGTTTTCCTCGCCTATCACAGTTTGTTGTTCCTCTCCTTCAGCTACAAGACAAACTTTTGGTTGAATCACTGTCATCAGTCCAACCACAACATTTTCTCCTATTATCTCAGCCATTTATTTAATAACCCTTTTTATTGTTTTTGTTCTCGGCCCAAACAACGGCCCCACACAAAAGAATAATTATTATGGCGTAGAAACGGATTGATTTATTCTGATTCATTGATTTATTTTATTTTGTTTGGGTATTTTATTTATCATGAGTTTGATGGATTCAGTGATTCAAGGGTTAAGAGAAGGAGCAGGATTTCCTCAAATTCCTTCATCTAATCGTGATTTTCCTTCAACACCTAGTGAGCGTCTAGATCAAATTTTGTATCAATTGGCAGTAGCTGATCATGTCCGCTCTATGCAGACTATCTATCGAGACACTTTCGATGACCATTCCATTGCATTAGAATTAAGAGGATCAGATATAACTAAAGAAGATAAACTTCCCACTAAAGATTTATTACAAAGACTTGTAGAAGGTCGATCAAGAGCATTAGCTTTAATAAAATTATGTTATGGTCCACATAGTATAGCATTAATACGTGGTTATCTTGATTTAGCAAATGCTTATGCTTTACAAGGTATCTGGGTACAAGCTGAAGAACGTGTTCTTATTGCTATGGAAGAACTTGTTGAAGTTGAGAAGATAATGACTGAAAACACTTCATCTCATCTTGAACTTCGTAGAAATGGACTTGAAGCAGCTAAACGTATCTTTTCAGTTTTCCATTGTCTTCGTCAACATGTCATCCAATCTGGTGGTGAGGTGACCATATCATTATTGAAAGACCTTGTCCATGACTTTGCTGACATACTCACCACTAGTAGTCCAAGTACTGATGTTGATCCACTAAAGATGATGATGGCGATGATGGATCATCATCAGAATGAGAAGAATGGAGGAGTGAATAATAGTCATAATGGTAATAATAATAATAATGGTGGTGGTGGTAGTGGTAGTGGTAGTGGTGGTGGTGCTTTACCACATCCATCAAAATTATTTGCTTCATTAGCAGAATTTTTGAAAACTTCATCTAGTAAAGTTCCTTTAAAACAATTAACAAAAAGTTATTTTCCGGATCAAAATTCAATCTATCGTCCACATCCTATTAAAACAGAAGAAATTAAAACATGGAGTGAAACAGTTGATTTTTTACGAAATAAATGTGATTGTATGAAAGCTTGGATTCAATGTGTTAATCTAGCTTTACTACCACAAACAAAGGCATTGTTAACTATACCATTTCGGATGTGTGACCCTAGTGGACGAGGTCTCGCCCATCCGATTCAAGTGGCAAATACTCTTCCTATCTTTCCCAGTGTTGTGAAAGTTACTAGTGGATCGGGTTTTGCGAAAGCACTTGTTCAAGCTAATGCTGAAGTTGCTCTAAAAATAAGAAACAATGACAGTGCTGGAAGAGGGGTAGCTGTTCCTCGATTAGATCATCAACTCTTTGGAAATGATGGATCACAAGGATATTACTATCAGTTGCCTATTAGCTACGAGGAGTATTTAGCAACATTCCTTTTAGAGTGTGGAACGATCTCATTACAGAATCAATTCTCTCTCTTCAAAGTACAAGTACTTACATTAAAAGGACAGTGTAGTTTGCATATGAATAATGTCTCTTTAGCTGAAGAGATTCTGTTAAAAGCTCTACAAGAATTAGAGAATGTTGGGTTAGAAATGGAAATGGTAGGATGTGAGTTATATAACTCGATTGCACAGATGATGATCACTAAGTATCAACTTTGGATGAATGGACGCAAAGGAAGATTTCAAAAAGAAGCAGAAATTTGGACTACTGATACTCCTGAAGGCCAAAAGGCTGTTCGTGTCCAACTCAAATCTCTTAAGAAACAGTATAACTATACATCTCATCCTGTTTCCACTGCGGAACTAGAATATCAAGCAAAAGAATTAACCATCAATAAGAGAGTGAAGGAACTTAACGAAAAACAAGAAGCTGATGATGCTATGAGACAAAGTTTGGAAGCAGCCTATCGCTATTTGGTTAAATCCTATGAGATTTTCGAATCGACTCATGGTCCTGTTCACCCAGTAGTGGGAACAGCTTGTTTGGCGGTTGCATCAGCACAAAACCTACTCAAAGATTATGAGAATACTCGTGAATGGTTATTGCGTGCCATACGAATCTTTGAAAAATGTTCTCCAGTCCCTGTGCGTGCTATCACATTTTCACAAACTCAACTTGCAAATACTTTAACTAAACTTGGACATGAAGATGAAGCGAGAAGAGTTTTGAATAAAGCTGCACAGTTTCATCTCTCTCAAGCAAAAGCAATGCTCGCAGCACATCTGGCTCAAAAGCCAGGCTATGATGGGCTCCAGGCTGATCGACCTAATTCTGCTTTGAATAACGAGGCTGCTCTCCTTGATGCGAAACCAGAAACAGCACGTTCGAATACTAGCACTGTTAGCAATCGCTCTTTCAGGCAGCCTTCTGCTCGAGGAAACCAACAGGTACGAGCACATATTTCACCCCCACCATTGCCCGGGCACAATAGAAAAGCAATGGAAGATCAGATATGGCCATTGATTTTGAAGGGATCCGCGCTATATGATGAAATCCAGACTAGCGTCACACTGTTGAATCAAGTAGTCAAAATGAGCATTCATGTTGGCGAAAAATGGGAAGCCTCTTTGTTGTGTGAGGAGATTGCAACATTGCAAGAAGAAGCATTTGGATGGGACTCGGTCCAGGCTGCTGAGGCAACACGACAGGTATGGTACATACTACATGAAATTGAATGTGTATCATATGAAATTGAATGGCAACTTTGATCTTTGCAGGTTGGTATACGATGTATGGATATTGAAGATTGGCCGCGTGCTGTAAGATTCCTGACTGCAAGTGCTCAAGCACATGAAGTTCTGTTCAGTAAGGTTGATGCTCGTTATATTAATACGGTGAAATTGCTGGATGAAGCTAAAGAACGGCGAGCACTTGGAACTAAGGGCCTCCTTGGTGAAGAAGAACAACAGCAGATAGAGCAGCTTGCTGCCGAGACCAAACAACCTATTTTAGAGCTAAACGGTGCGATGGTGGATAGTAGTAAGGGAAGTAGCACTACTAGCTTGGAGAGCAGCAAGATGCAATTAGGCCTTAGTAGAGTTCCCTTTGAAACACCATCCAAGACGCCACAAACAACAACACCAGGTAAAGAAAGAGGTGAAAATGATTACGATGATTATGGTGATGGTGACTTCTATCAACAATCTCCTATGAATTAAATCACTAAGACAGTAGGGAAACCCATCATTTGGGCAACTTGTTGATCATCTCTTTGTATATATACAATAAATAGATTGTGATTATTAAGAAGTCATTTCTTCCTCCTTCATTTGGAGTAGTTTGTTTTTCCTTGACAATGATATCAATTTTGGCTTATGTTTCAGCTTATGAACATCAAGATGGAGGATCTTGCGATGACGTTGCATACGTACACTTACTTGAGTGCGACTAGTAATACTGTTCTCAATGAGAAAGTTGCTGCGAAAGGCACGATCACTGCCCATGTCATCACTCGATCTAAATAGAGGTTGGGCCGGAGTGGTAATACCGGCTATTGAGGAAGAAGCCTCGGCTTCATATGTCGGTGGCAATACAAGAGAATTCATATCATTGTTGAATGCCATAGCTTTAGTCGTGGGTGATAATGTTGCAGAGTCTAATTGAATTGGACGATGTAAATTAGGACGATCTAACAGATGATAGCTTACTACCGATGGTAACGTGCTATCATCACAGCAATTTGTTCCATCATGTTCAATATCAACATCATGGGAATGATCATTTGTATGACCATCTTCTTTGAAATGAACTGGAGGATGAGGATAACGATAAACTGAGTTATCTTCAGCCATTTTATGTTCATGCCAATGAAATTGTTGATTGACTTCTCTACCTAACACATTCTCCTCTTCTTGTCTCTCAATAGTCTTTCGATCAAACTCAACTTGTACTCGTGACATATCTAACTTTGCTTTCTTAATACGAACTACTTGTCTTCTCTTTTCCTTCTCACTCGCTTCTTGCTTGGCATGTATAGCAGCTCGTTTGTCTTCATCGGGTAGTAATTTTCGTTCAGGAAGGTCTTCCTTTCCTGAACCTGGAGGTAAGATTGCTTTGATTGTTTCAGGATAAAGCTGAAGTGGATAAATCTTTCCTTCTCCAAAATGACGATGAAAACGTCCAGGAATACGAAAACGATTCGCTGCTACCATTTCCTCACAGACATCATCAATATCACGTAGTTGTTCAATAACAGGTTGAGGAGGATGGATAGTATAATTTCGTAGATTCTTTTCTTGGATTTCCTCTAATAACATACAACATACAGCATACAAATTACATACATCACCATAAGTAAAGTTATCATCACCATAAAAGAGAAAGACTATAGATAAACACTCTAACCTGGTATCTTCTTCTGATGTTGTTTAGCATGTGGTAGAGTTTTATGATGTGCAGGATATCGATTAATACTTAACCAATCAATAACACGTTCTATTATACGAATATTCTGAATCTTCTTAATCAGATATCGTTCTCTTTTGATTTGTTCATCTTTTAATCGTAATGCTTCTGCTTGAGCAAGTCGTTCTTCTTCTTCCCATTCTTCAATTGTCTTTCTACGACGAGGACCTATTGTCTTCTTCTGCTTCATCATCTCAATCTTCTGCTTCTTACTACTACCACTACTATGACTAACACTATGACTACTAACACCATTACTATTGCTATTACTATTACTACCTCTAGTATGCCTACCATCTTTCTTCCGAGATGGAAACAGCTTCTTCCAAAGGAATTGGGATGATGATGACGATTTCCCGTGATGATCTTCTCTATTACACACAACAATCAAGATAGAGTTACTAAAGTCTACAATGACATAGAGACAATGAATGCCGTAGTAGTAATAGAGGTAGAGGTAGAGGGATAGTTCACAACATATTACCTTCTATCTCCTATCTCATGTTGATCATCATCATCAGGATGTTTGACATTATTTACTAACCATCCTGCTTCAGCAATACGTCTTTCAAGATAATTCTTTTCTAAATATTCTTGACGAAAGTTATCTTGATGATGCCAATGAGCACCATAATCTTGTTCAGCTTTTTTAAGAAAGAATTCATCAATCTCATTCGATGTCATAATACTATCCTATCCTATCCTATTCTAATCATATCCTTCCTCTTCTGTCGAAAGTGCTGCTTTTCTCAAACCGTTTCGAGTTTCGCCCGCGCAAACAACAACAATTTGACCAAACAACAACAATTTCACATGAAGTAGAACCATCACAACCAGGTAGAGGTTGTGATGGTAGTCATAAGGATGAATCCTACGAAGACAAAAGCTAATGAACAAGAAGAAGAAGAAGGAGAAGATAGTGGAAGAGAGGTTTCTAAGCTAGAATCAATGAATACCAAAAATCATCTAATTCAGCATATTCTACAATCTCGTGCAACAACGACAACCCCTGCTGCTACTTCCACTACCACTAGTACTAGTCCTGATATTACCATTAAGACAAGAGAAACAGAGAGGAGACAAGGCAATAGAGAGAAAAGGGTTCATTATCATATCTTCTCAGATATTGAATTAGATAGCATTGGAAAGCTTTGTCCTTTCTTAGCTCTTAATAGAGACATTATCAACCTAGTTGTGGAAGCATGGGTGGCTTACAATCCAACACGCTTGATTGACCAACTAGATGCACTCCCCGTAGATACTGTGACGAAAGCTCTCTTTGTTCGAATAGCACAAGCTGCTAGTTTTGCCTGGATGACTACTGATGAGGCAACAGCATTCTATTATCTTCATTCATCACCTTCATTTCAAAAAGGATCTGAAGTTCATTGGCAGAAGCTGAAAAAGGCTTTATTGTGTAGGATTATGCATCTGTTTATCATCTGCTATTGTCAACGTTCTCTTCAAACCAGGCATAAGCTCAAAGACAGCAAAACAGATGGTGTCTCGAAGACTCTTCATGCTGACCTTAGCAGTCTCACTTCTTCACCTCAACAAGGCTTGAAAGGACTTCCAAAAGAAAGTATTGAGTCTCGTCGGAAGTTGTTAGAAGCATTACAAGATTCACAATCCAAACAAAGTCATCTACGAGGTCAAGTTCGTACACAACTTCTTCAATATTTTTCATCCCCTTCCGACTCTCCAGCAGGAGGAAGAGCCACTAGTCCACTTAAGCAATTGGCAGCTCGTCAATTGGTGCGAATGAACAATCAGATACTAGAGAAGAAGACAGCAATCTATTTCCAGAGATGGAGAAGGAATCTTGAAGCATTAAAAGTTGAAGTAGATGTCAACCGAATCTGCCGGGCCATGGCAGCAGTGCGTTGTTATGATCTTTTCAGAAATTACTTCATCCTAATGCGCATTACGCGTCGTTGGGAAATGTGGAAATATCATACCCACTCAGAGCCTAGCCGTGGAACCTCACCCAAATGAAAGGTAATTGTGGCATTAGCAAGACCATCCCATAGAGGCAAGGAAGCAAAGAGTTTGTGGAGACAACATTTGCCTTTGCAAAAGTGATGATAACCACTTTGAGAGCATGTTATTTCATGTCATCATCCTCTCTAGCCTGCTCAGAGGCCAACGTCAGGTGATACTCTGACTGTGCAGGAAACACATTCAGCCTTGCCCTGTCATACTGCTGGGGCAGGTACGTCAATATCCCTATGGATTGGCTTCATCTTCGCCATCATTGCCTTCCTCTCCTTCTTCCCCTTCCTCCTCTTCTTCATCTTCATCATCATACTCATCGTCATCTTCTTCGTCGTCATACTCTCCATCTTCATCGCTTTCGTCCTCTCCCTCTTTCTTTTCTTCCGATGACTCCTCCTGAACTGCCTTTGAACCTTCTGGTTGGGAAGAAGCTGCATTGGCTTCAATAGGAGGAGGTAATTCATCGAAATGGTATAGTGGACGAGCATCTTGCACAACAAAGACTTCTTTGCAAATGACCAGATCAGTCATTGGGTCCTTACTCCGAATGAACTCTAATATAGAAAGTACTTTCCGCGGTCGATCGTCTTCAATCTAGATGATGTCATTAATGACAGAGGAATGAATGAGATAGAGATAGAAAGAGAAAGAGAAAGGAAAACTGAAAACTGAAAGATACTCTTACGGTAACTGAAAAAGTGACCTTAGCTGTTAACAAGATACCAGGACGGCTTTCTTCAATGACGATCTTCTTCACTTCATGACACGTCATCAACCCTTCAAACTTCCTCTACCACACCCAACATAACATAACACAATATAATACAAGAGAAGAGAAGGATAGAAGACAGAGAGGATAGAAGACAGAGAGGATTGTCAGAGAAAGAGAAGGCAATCTAACAAGGTAAGCTAAGCTACTATAGCTTACCAAGATAGAAAAGGCAATTCTCTCGGCTGTCTCTACTATACCTACACCAACAATAAGTAATGTTGCTTTGGTAGTATAGAATTTCTGTAAAACTTTGATATCACGACGATCAGGTCGATCAATTTCTTGGAAAAAGAACTCCAAGAAATCATGTACAAGATGTTCTGAAGAAGGTTCAAAGCGATTTGAAAAGGTTTGTTGATATTTAGCCTCAAGACGTTTCTTTTCTTCTTCTAGTTTGATAGCCTGTGCAAGTGTGTTGTTTTCTGGATCCTCATCATCATCAGGATTTGGCACTGCACGACCACCATTACCACTGCCTTCAAGAAGAACTTCTCGATGTAATTGTCGAACATCTCGGGTAACACGACGAATCTCAGCACCCAAGAGAAGCTCAACTCCTTCCTTTGTGATTAGATCCGATTGACTGGAGTTCTTTAACATGTTGTTGATCGAGGGTTTCGGGGTTTTGTTGCTAGAGCAGAGAGAGCAGAGTCAGAGCAACAATGAAACTGCTTTTTTGCTTTTGAAACTGTTTCTTTGGTGTAATTCCCAAACAAAAACATGATCGATAAAAAGTTATAACCCAATTTTGGATATCGTAGCCAATGTCAACATCTCCAGATTCATCTTATTGTAGTTATAAGCGATGTGGCAATCTGAGCTACAGAGGAGCTGATGGCAGTTCATATCAATGAATAACATTTAATGAGGTTTGTCTTGTCGTATTTAGTTAAGCTAATACAATCTTTAGCCTCTCACGCTAAAGAAATAAGACAACAAACTTAGGTTCACTAAGCTAAAGGGTTACCCTGGTATTTAAACAACTTAATAATGATGAATTTTGCAACAAGAGGATCTTTAACGCGACAGTAATCGAACAAGCTTTCCACCACATCGGTCTTGGCATGTGAAGTAGAATTAACTTCTAAGGGGAACTCTTGGTCGTGTTTCTTTGCAATATACTGATTGTAAAACATCAACATTGGTCCATCATTGCTGAGGTATGTTTGACCAACATTTTCAAGTTCAGTACACCTTTGTTTTGACAAAAGTTCGTACACCAGAGCTTTCAAATACGCGTCCCCCAACTTCTTCATATTTTGAATCCCGATCTCCTGGTCTTTCTTGATTGCCAACAACTTGTCAATGTCGCTACTCAGAGAAGTGGGAGCAGTTGAACTTCCTTTCTTAAATGCCTCCAGCGAGTTCATGCATTTGGAAAATCCTAAACGATCTTGAGTAGGAGCAGGGCGGGGAATGGCAGCTGCAGATCGTTGAGATTTGCCTTTCATTGCATCAGCGGCAGCTTTTCTTTCATTCTTCACTTTAGCCACTAACTTTTTGAATGGCGCATCAGGAGATACCAAAAGTCTGCGCAGACTGTTGATATTGTCGTTGTTGTCATCGTAGAATTGGCGCGATTCGGGAAACTTCTTCTCAAACTCGTCCCCATGATCCTCTCTCAATTTAGGTGCTACGTCAGAGCTAAATGACCACAATACATAAAACGTATTGGTTTTCAACAAGTCATGCAAGCAGTTGCTAAAGACATCAATGGTCTGGTTTAGTCTTGTCTGGCGAGCATCAATGACAAGAACAGCCAAGAACTTCTTATCTGGAAACTGCGACTGGATACTTTCAGTTACGTTCGTCTTAAAGTTTTTACTCAGGATTCCCGGGGTGTCAATCAAATCAACAGCAGGATAACAACCAGGGAGCGGATATCTCTTAACCTTTTCTGTTCCATCTTCAAACAACGAATGTCCAACTGTAGCACTCTCTTGATTGAGCAACTTATTAATCAATGTGCTCTTTCCCGCTCCAGGAGCACCTAAGAACAAAACAGCCTTCTCCTCCATGCTTGGTAAAAACAGGGAAAAGAAAATGACTCTATGGTCGTCATTTGGTTCCAACTTTCAACTTGAAGTACTGCTGTCGCATCATTCCAGAAAATGTGGTCCTGATTTGGGACCAAAACGGTTTCATTTTGAATGGTGTCGCACACACACACACAGCAACAGTGGGCACGGCACATGATAGACAAAAAAGCACAGCAAGACCAAGCAGCAAGAGATTTTTGGGAGGTAGATCGACACGTGACTGAGACAATTTGCTATCGAATGGTTTATAGCTTGCTGAATTAATAAAAATTATTCATTAAGGTTTAGTGTAAGATAGATCTGTGATAACTCGAAGAATGGCAAAGCGCCAGTTGCCTTCTGATGATTCTGAAGATTCTGATGATTCCGATCCGACTAGTAAGGAACCCAAAACTGATGAAGATGTATCAGAAGAAGAGTTTCGGGATTTTTGTCGGAAATGGTTTCCGGAGAAAACAATCCGAATGGTTGTGAAAGACTTGAAGTGCGATACCCTTATTCCTGTTGGTACAGGTGGAATCATTGGACAAAGAGCTAAAGCAGAAATCGGCAAGAGAGAACACGTGAAAATAGATCAAGTTGGTGCCCCGTGGAGAGTTAACACTTACACCGTAAAAGATCAAATGATCGTGAAAAAACATGTTAAAATTAGAGCAGCAGAACTTTTTGTGGAAAGAAAGGTGGAGAAGCTTCGGGCAATTGGATGGAAAACTACTTATGAATCTTATTTTACTCGAGAAGTACTCTTCTGTTTAGACAACAACGCTGTCAGATTGAACAACAATCCCACCACCCGTGAGTTTGTTTTTCCTCTCGTGGAGGTCAAGACGGACCGGCCAAAACAAACCGTGCCTGAACTAAAGGATCAAATCCAGAACGATATTGTTGATATGTTAAAAGCTTGCTATGGTTTTACCTCGGATTTGGAAGTGGACTTTGATCTATATAATGTTTATGAATTTTCCACTGACCCAATGTACTCAAAAGGAATACTTCATGAAATCTTGTTTATACTGTCAAATGTGCTCAAGTATCGTGGGAAGACGATTGATGAGATATTTGAAGATGCCGACTTGCCACCTATAACTGATTCTGATCTGTACAGGAAGTTCACTGATAAGGAAAAATACGACAAGAAGTGGCCCAAAAGATTTACTACCTTTGAAGTGAAAGGTGGTGGAACACGCAGTGGATCAACTCCTATTTACTATGGAAAGCATTTGAAGAATAAACGTGAAGAAGTGGAAGTATACAAGAAGAATCTTCTAGGATGATGATATGATGATATGATATTGATAAGAAGAGTCTCCTTCTGATGTTATCAATATCGATATTATCACGCACTTTCTTTTTTGCGCCATTTCTCGGATTCAGCAGGTAAAATTGTGCGAAAAGATAGGTAATTAAATAGAAATTCCTTTTGTGTGTGTGCTTTGCTTTTGTCATGAGAAAACCTAAGCCGCGAAGTCATAACAAACAGAGGCAAACCCTCAGTAGTGAGTGGAAATTTCTCAGACAACTTCTACCAAGAGAGGGAGATCCTCGTCAACGACAGGATTTCAAGCGTATTCCAGACGCGGGAAAAAACCCATCTGGGGAAAAAATCCGTCGACGCAACACCCAATTCAAACTCAAATCAAATTTCTTCTCTTTAGTCCCATTGTCCATCAGAACTACTGTAAAAGCTTTAAAAAGAACGAGAATGGATAAAAGTAATGTTATTATGTTGGAAACAGGCAAAACATTCAACTAAAAATGTTTTTGTTCATCGTTAGCTGAGGAAGAACTGGAAATTCCAGCCACGGGCTTTGCCCCCTCTATAGCTGTGCCAATTCGGTTGAAGGTAAAATAGCAGTTGCCAAACACTTTTAAGGAGTATGGAAAGCGAATAAGGAGTGTGGAAGGGCCCACGGCATTGCTCTTTCCATACTCAAAGACTGCCTTAAAGAGTATCACAACATGTTGCAAAAGAAGTCGGCAACTTTCATGTCAATGAGGATCGTTATCGAGCTACAAACCAAGAATTAATCGATTATATCATAAAAACATTAGTTGAGGCAAAAGAACAGCAAAAATCACTCTGAAAAGACAAGAAAGAGGGGTAGTACTGGAGAAAGCTAAAGAAGCCAAAAGACGACGCAATACTGCAGTCCCAGCTAGAGGTTTTGGTACAGTACTGTTACCCGCTACTTATTGAGATCAATTATGTCAAACTTGTGGGACAAAACAAGACAAAAGCTTGCATCGAAGTTGAAGAAAAGGATGCTCGAAATGCCTATTCAACTTCTGGCTAATTTTAGCAGCAACTTCAGCCCAATATGGTCCTAAATTGGTATTCCACCCAATCCGTGAGTGCCAAGAAACATGATAAAGTTATAGTTATGGAATAGTAAATTGCAAGGAATAGCGATCGTGTCACTCAAGGACACTTAGAGGAGATTTTCAAAGCTAGAATGAAGCTATATGGTGAGAAGAAACAGTGCTTAATCGAAGGTTTACAAATGATACAGCTTGTCAGAAGCAGTGGCGAGAACTGCGGCACGAGAGGCAATGAAGGTGCTGATGCAGCAGAAAAAGGCCAAAGCAGCCGAGGATGCCGTCAAGAGAGCATGATTCAATAGCCTTAGGGAAGAGGAAAAGAAGGTTGAGCGAACCGGTAAGAGAGTGGAGAAGATAGCCCGACAAAATCAGGAGTAAATGTTACCTAATTTCTGACCCCGCTCAGACCCCGTCTTTAGCACCAAATATCTTCTCTTGTAGCACTTTTAAGACAATCTACGCCATATACCACAACATCAATTCAATAATGAACTTCAGGGATCTTGAATGTTGAGAGCGATAGAGCTCTTCGTTCATATCGAATCTCCTCTTAGAATAAAGGCACTGAAAAGCGCCATGCCTCTTAAAATATCAATAAAAAGTCTTTCATCTTAAAGAGAAGACCCCTAACATAATATATCATTAGAATGGGCAGATCAAGAGGAATCTGATGGAATTGTTTATTTCCACAGAGGAACTGCCGTAAGTGAGAAATTCGCAGTTAAAAGCGACAGTTCAGCATAAAAAATAACGGCCATTTTCGATGGATTTTTTCCCCAGATGGGTTTTTTCCCGCGTCTGGTATTGATCGAAATCCACAGGTTTTAAAAATACACTTTATGTGTATTGTCAGCGGGAACAAACGACATAGAAATTCAGAAACGAATAAAGAAAGTGTAGAAATGGTTCGTGAGTATTTCAGATTTATTATTACAAAGGTATCTTCAAATGGATGATAGATAACACAATCACCGAACAAATAACAACCACACCATAAATGTTTCCAGAGTCAAGTAGTAGTGGTGTTGATAAACACCTTTTTGAGATAAAACATTTCTTCACACACATATACATTACGAGCTTAAGCTTAAGCAGAAGAAGTGAACTTGGTCACAGCCTTAGTGCCTTCAGAAACAGCATGCTTGGCAAGCTCTCCAGGGAGGAGCAGACGCACTGCCGTCTGAATCTCTCGGGAAGACAAAGTAGACTTCTTGTTATAACGAGACAAACGAGAAGACTCAAGAGCAATACGCTCAAAGATATCATTGATGAAAGAGTTCAAGATAGACATGCCACGCTTTGAGATACCAGTATTAGGGTGGACCTGCTTGAGCACCTTGTAGATATAGGAGGCATAAGATTCAGTACGCTTCACGTTCTTCTTTCCTCCAGCCTTCTTAGGAGTCTTTACAGCCTTCTTGCCAACAGAGGGAGCAGGAGTCTTTGCCATTTTGTTTTATTATCGAAAGATGACTTTAGTCAAGTATTTCAATTGTGATTCAAAAGGGGGCAAAGATTAACTTAACAAGAGAAGAAGGAAGAAGGGTGTGACCATTCAAGATGCGCGTTTTTCAGTTTTCAAAACTGAAAAGTCCATTACAAAACTGTTTTTCATCCTTTCCCCATTTCAAATTCTTCCCCTTGATTCCATCATAATTGAATTACTTGATCATCATCATCAAACAATGTCCTCTAAGAAGTCTGCTGCTGCTACTGCTACTGCTACTACTGCTGCTACCCCTGCTCCTGGTGCTGGAAAGGGTGGTAAAGGTGGTCGTGGTAAGACTGATGGCAAGAAGTCTCAAACTCAATCTGCTAAGGCTGGTCTGCAATTCCCTGTTGGTAGAATTAGCCGCTATTTAAAGAAGGGTAAATATGCTACCCGTGTTGGTGCAGGTGCTCCTGTCTACCTCGCCTCTGTCTTAGAGTACCTCACTGCTGAGGTCCTCGAACTCGCTGGTAATGCTGCCCGTGACAATAAGAAGAACCGTATCATCCCTCGTCATATTCAATTAGCTGTACGCAATGATGAAGAGTTGAATAAGCTCTTTGGTGGTGTTACTATCGCTCAAGGTGGTGTCTTACCTAACATTCACTCTGTGCTTATCCCCAAGTCTTCCTCTACTGCAGCTGACAAGGAGAAAACTCCAAAGAAGGAGAAGACTCCTAAGAAGGAAAAGGAGACCTAAACTACTACCTCTTCTTCTTCTTTCTTATTCACTTCACAATATGCAAAACAAGAAAAAAGCAAAACAATTTAAAAACGGTGTTAATCAACACCACTCCCATACGATATGAGGAAATCGAAATCATGCCAATGGCAATCTGTTTACCACAGTTAGGGTGGTCCCCAAGGCCTGGGTCTACTTGCCTATGGTGGTGAGATGCAGGCCCTGGGTCTGGAACCACGTTGCTACTGGTGTAAAAGTGGTTTGAATGTTGTTGTGTGAGTAGTAGACAAAAAAAACGAACGAACAATAGTTTATAATTTATCTACTAACGAACAAAAATGCGTTACAATAGTACTTACAAGGGGGCCTAGACTATCTACACAATCTCTGTTGTTCACTCATAACGAGCTAGATTATCAAGGAAAAACTCCTGTTCAGATTCATATTGTCGCTCTACAAGTTCATCAGAGACACCACTATGATTACTATGTTGCTTGCGAAGATCAACAGCACGGTGAAGCTCGTCAATACGATTGTAGACGCTTTGGTTAGACTCTTGTTGATCATGACGAGTAGCTTGGCTACAGTTGCCCACAGAAGATGGATGAGGTAAGGAGGTAGTAGCAGTGGTATTTGAATTTGACACGACAAAGTTGCTTTGTTGGTTGAAGAGTTCTTTAGCACGATAGTGTAGCTCCGATAATCTCTATTATTAAGTCATCAATCATAGGAATGGATTGTCATCATTCAATGTGGAACACAACAGTAAATGAAATATCAGTCATACATACCTCCAAATTACCCAATCGGGCTTCCATCAAAGCAGCAACATGGTAGGTGGAAGCATAATATGGATCTCGCTCCAATCCAAGTCGAAACCATTCTCTTGCTTGAGTGTAGTTTCCATCTTTAACCTCCAGCTCTCCAAGAACTTTGTAGAGTGCACCGTGATTGGGGAAGCGTTCAATACCTCGTTCTAACATAAACTTCGCTTTCAAACGATCCCCTGCACGACTTTCAACAACTGCAGCAATAGTCCAAAGTGCAGCATGGGATCCACAACGACGCATTCCTTCATAGACTAAACGTGAAGCTGCTTGTAGATTTCCTGTCTTGATCTCAAGGCAGGCCCATGCCTGATAGGATTGAGCATGATTACCATTCCGACTAATGGACTCTAAGAAGAGATTACGAGCAATATCATAGTTACCCAATTGCATCTCCATTACAGCATATGCTTGCCATAGAGCACTATGATCAGGTCCATATTTTAATCCTTCTTTGAACAGAATACGAGCAAGTTGATAATTTTGTAATGACTTTTCAAAGACTGCCCATGCTTGCCAAGCATGTAAATGAAGACTATTAGCTGTAATACTAGCCTTGAAATAACGCCGAGCAGCCTTTTCATCGTGTAACTTAGCATAAACTAATGCTAAACCTAACAAGAGTTGACTATGATTAGGATAGAGAGCAACACCAGCTAAGAAGATATTCTTAGCTGATTCATATCGATATTGATCATATTCAAGCATTCCTAAACTATGCAAAAGATAGCTTACACCAGAGTGTAATTCATAATTAGCTGTCATGCCTTGTGAACTTCCAACATTCCGAATAGAGTTAGGAGAAGAAGAAGTATAGTCATTGTTATCCTCATTAGTGAATTTGGAGAGGATATTCAAACCATCCTGAGTATTTCTCAAAAGTTCCTCATAGTTATCATTGTTGCTGTTAATACCATGACTAATACTACCACTACTACTAGTGGATGTTCCAGATGATGTAGAGACAATACCATTAACTTGTAATGCAATAGTAATACCAGCTTGTAAAATCTCTCTTGCACCAGCAATATTATTGTTTTTAATCTCCAATAGTCCTAAAGCATGATATAATGAAGCAATATCCGAGCAATTACTACGAATACCTTTCCAAAAGATCATTCTAGCTCCAGTAGTATTTCCATGGCGCTGTAGAGAGCAGAGCATAATACATTGATTAGACTGATGGTTAACAAAACAGGGAAAGAAGACAAGCTTACCAATTCCATGTTACCAA
Source organism: Ochromonas danica (assembly GCA_015146655.1). NCBI lineage: Eukaryota > Chrysophyceae > Chromulinales > Chromulinaceae > Ochromonas > Ochromonas danica. The sequence goes on along the minus strand of VKHL01000046.1, from coordinate 150,409 downwards.
AGGCATGATAGATAGGGCCATGTTGACGATTGACTTCCATACCAATCGAAAACAACTGACGCGCTACAGACAATTGCTTTCGAGCATATGCTTTTACATGATCCTTGTCAGATAATATCTAACAGTGGTATGGTAGGTACAATGACTTATGTTAGTAATGTATGCAACAAGAAGAGCAAATTAGATCACTAACCTCCACTGCCTCTTCTAACTGTTTGAGTTCTTCCTGAGATGGATTATGACCAGGGTGGATTAGTGTTCGTGAACGAAGATTTTCCAAGAACTGACGATGTTCTGCTTCCATCCAATAATTCAACGCCTATACATAATAGTGATTGATAGAAGAGAGACAATGATGATGAGTCAAGGAAATAGAGGAAACAAAAGTCAATAATGTATTTTCCTCACCTTTCTCCCTTCTTCTTCCTCCAAGAGAGCCCAGGAGACAAACGTGGGAGCATGAGGTTGAATTAAAACAGACTTCTCAAACAAGGAACGAGCTGTAGAAACATTGCCATATTTAGCTTCAAAGGAACCCCAACGTTGTAATAGAAACTGATCCCCAGGGAATTTAGCAGCACCTTCTTCAATAACACGACGAGCTTCATCAATATTACCCGTTTCTAACTCAATCGTACTTAACATGGTATAATGCTGACCATCATTAGCAATCAAGTGAGTTGCATTCCGTAAAGTTTCTTTAGCTTTCTCAACTTCTTGATTACGTAACAAAAGAGAAGCTTTAGCAACATGAGCTCGAACACTACCACTTCTTTCTTCCTCATGTAATGCCTTCTGAATATAGTCTAGAGCAAGAGATATATTATTAAACATAGTTTCTTCTAGCCAAGCCAAGGCTAGATAGATCTTATCCTTCTCTTCACGGCATCGTTCTAATCCATCTAATAAGACCTGCTTAGCAAGATGAAGTTCACCACGACGTCTTTCATGATCTGATAATGCTACACATAAGGCAGAAGTTGGTTTTGCACGTACTAACTTCCATAAGATCTCACGTGCACGATCATGATTTCCTAGTCGTTGTTCTAATAGACAAAGTGCATGACCAACATAAGCATTCAAAGGATCAATCTTCATTGCCTTAGACCAACAATCTCGTGCTTTTTCTAATGTCCCATGTTTTTGTTCAAAATGTCCCCAAGCATGAAGTAGATGAATATTATTGGGACAATGCGTGACTGCTGTTTGGAAAGTTTGCGCAGCATCTCCTAAATGACCTGTTCTCGCTTCTAAACGAGCCAAGGCTAACCAACTGCTCCATCCCATCACATCATTAAAAATGGCATGTTATCCAAGGAAGTATTAATAGACTAACCTGTGTGCATCATATTGATTGAGCTCTAAGCATCGTTTTAACAGCTTCTTAGCTACAATATTATCACCTTTCTTCATCAAGAAACTAGCCCGTTGAAACATTTTCAACACCTATTTTCATAGTAGCATCATATCATGTCATCATGGCAGTTAGTTTAGCATGAAGATTGCAAAAGATGGAGAAGTGGGAATCACCTGTGGATGCACAAAGCGATTGTTCTTTGTAGTAGCAGAATGAGATGCTGTTTGTTGTTCTTGCTGCTGCTGTCCTTGTTCATATTGTGGTCGTTGTTGTTGTGGTGGTGGTGGTTGTTGCTGCAGCTGCTGTGGGGTGGTGAGGCAATCTTGCTGACTATTCAATCCTTTGCAAGCAATCTGAATAGGTGATGAGATTGTTGAATATCGTGGATAGTTCAATTCTCGACGAAAGGTATATTGTAATGATGGTAAGGAGAAGAATAGAAGAAGATAGAAGTAGTTGATGATATTGAATGCAAATCTTTTCCTTGCACAATTCATCCTAGAAAGATCACAATTGAACACAAAACTTGTTGATATGATAATATGATAACGATGATAACAATACACTAACTGTATCTACTAGAAGAAGAAGAAATTTTTAATAAGTTAGAATGAAGGTGGTAAGATAATAATGATATGTCATCCATGAAAAGGCATGCAAGAAGCAAGCAAGTCAAGTGCGGCTGTTGTTGGCCTGTAGCGTCATTCGTCATTCCCACTTTCTCCTCAAAAAGATGGTAAAAGAAGGTCAAAGTGGCGCAAAAGAGGGAAAAGTCGCCAAGCAAAAAGGGAAAAGCAATCTCAGCTGCCGGAATCGAACCAGCGACCATATGATATTTGCGGGTGTTACTGCTACAGTCATATGCTCTACCAACTGAGCTAAGCTGAGGGGTTGAGCGCGCTTTTTCACCATCAAATTGAAAGAGCGTGAAAAGAATTGGTGTTGAAGAGAACCAAAGCATTGTTTCATTTCAGGAACCATGGTCAGCAGATCTATACTATTGCAGTTACCCAGAGACATTCTGCATAGTGTCTACTCAGAGTGGTTGGCATCATGGCGGGATCTGTCATGTTTGGATGTCGGGTGTGTAGCAAAAGAAGATCGTGAGACATGGTTGTGTTCCTTCTGTGAGCTGAAGATAAGAAGGGTAGTAAACAGGCTATCTGACAAAGTTATAAGTGGATGGTATGAGTGGGTGTTTAGTCGCAAAGTGTTCGTGGTGGAAAATTTTCCGGTGATAGTCGGAGTGTTGGGAAATCTTGCCGTAGAGTTGGACTACGGCAGCTACTGTCCAGCACTGCGCTCTATAGAGGTGGAGGATAATATGCTTGCCAGTAGTCTTATTTTGGATTCAAACATGCTGGAGGAGAGATTGTCCTTATTTTTGAGAGCGTGTATTCATTTGGAAGGAGTTACGTTTATTAAAACTGAAGATGGTATTGAAATTGGTACTTATTCATCGTTGATACTTTTAAGAAATGTATTACAGGCTAACACCTTAAAGAGAATTTGCCTTCAACTCTGTTCAGGCCTTTTCACTTGCGCTCGATTTATCATTCGTGAGATACTCGCTAACCATCTCTCCAGCATGCGAGACTTAGAATTATGCCCATCACAGACAGTGAGTGAGGAATCTGTGGATGAAATAATGAGCATTCTTCATGAGAAAACAACACCTCTAAAGAGGTTGTGCTTATCGGATGCCCCTGTATCCTTGCAGAAGTTATCAAGGTGGCTGTCTTCTGTTGCCATGCATTTAGAGGAACTGGAGATTGGAAACTATGTTATAGTAAACATCGAAGAATTCCAGAAAGGAGATATCTTGTCTTATGTGGGAGGAGCTTGTCCTCGGTTGAGATCATTGAGACTGGGTATATCTGGTCTTGAGAGAAATCGATGGAATGAGTTTCCAATAAGCAAGCTATTGCAGCTCTATGAATTATGTCCCCATTTGATTGCATTTACCTCTTATAACACTATCTCCAAAGCCTCTATTCGTATAGAGGTGAAAGAGGATCTGAGGGAATTGTATTATGAGATGTACGAATTAAATCTGTCGATGGAAGCAAATGCGATATTGTTGGATTGCGTATGTCTTGTAATGCAAAGAAGTCCATGGAAACTAAGCTTATCAAGTATACCTTTCTGCATGAAGTCGAGGGAACGCTATAATAGATGGGTTCTGTTTAAGTCTAAACTATCCCCTTACCTCACTGATCTCTATTGGGAGATGTCAGAATCTATCTTAATAGAAGCGCTAAAGGAACTTCCTCGTTTGAAGAATTTAGCAGTTATCGAAACGGAAGAAAATTGCTTTAGTGACTTGGGTTTGTTAGGTCTAATGGAGTATGGACATGGCTTGAGGAGTTTAATTATAACTTACTTTGGATTGATGAAACCAAAATCATGTAGATTTAGTGATGATATGATGAGTAAGATGATTGAAAGTTGTCCAATGTTGGAGAATTTGAGAATACCTTGTGCAGGATGTAAAAGTATGTTGGCAGTGAAGGATCATCCAAAATTGAGAGAAGTGTCTCTGGAAAATGTGAACCTTGCAAAGGATGAGATTGAAAGTATTCTTCTGGGAGATGAGAGAGAAGGTGGTGCGGAACAAAAGTATGTCTGGAAATTACACAATGGTAATATCAATGGGCAAGGGTTTAAGTATTTGTTTGATAAGGCAACGAGGTCTTGGAAGGGTTCAAACAATTAAAGCATGGGTTGCTTCCCTGCGAAATACTTTCAGAGGTCGAAAACTGGTTGTCATGGGTTTTCACACTCACTAAGTCGGCTGGCACAAGTCGGCTAGTCTAATAACAGCAATTGGTGCCTACTCCATATGCATTTCTCATTGGCTTACTACATTAACAACAACTTCTTCTCTCACCTCTAAACAATTCTTCAAGCAAGATGAAACCCTGTTATCAGCCTCCAATTAAATCAACTAAGCATTACACTAGTAACTACAGTACCTCTTAACTGGTAAACTTCCGAGTTTATAATGCATCTTCCTTCAATGGTATTCCCTTAAAGGAAAGTCGAACATGTTATTATGTAACAAAGTCATGCCATAATAAAGGCTAAAGGCAAGGGTTATTTCATCCCTTCCTTCCAGCAGTAAATAGACATTTACTAGGCAAGAACTTCAACCATGTAGAGGCTGTTGTATAATACATACAAAACGTAGAGTTCATCACTTAACAAAGCAGTCTTCTTCTATCCACCTTGCCAGAGAGGACATCCTAGCAATCCTACTGAACGAAATGTCCATCAAGATCAGTGAAAGTTCCAGCAACATGGAAAGACTGAGATATATAAATGTTAACTTGTAATAGCGACAGTGAGCGTATCATCCTCAGAAATGTCATTCATACCCAAGATAGCAATGATATTCTGAAGACCCTTCTAGTTCTGGGAGTCAAAAGGATTTACAATAGGGTAGATATGTACTACTCACATTTACTCTTAAGAGGTCCATTCCTGGACAAGATACCCAAACTCAAAAAATCTGACGAGATTACACAGTGGTTTCATGCAAGTGAGCACAGGTTGCGGTAGGAGTAGGATCCGTCAAATGGCTTGGTCAGAGGTAATACGCTCCTCAAGTCGATTCATATTAATGGCCAGAGTAGACCGGTAACCCACAGCAGAAGGAATATGACCCAAACAAGGCTGACACCTCTGAATCAGCCTCGCTTAAGAAGAAAAGCAACACAACACATCCTGATCACAGAAGTACTCGGCAATAGCGAGACCAGTCAATGCAAGCACTCATGGCATGACATATGCAAAAGAGACATCAGCATCGACCATCTTTTCATCACCTTTCGCTTATTGTTATTGCGGTGGGCAGTGTTAACTTAAGAAGGATCAGTCATGGAAGGTTGTCCCATTTCTTCCATTTGCTGACTTTGTTTTGATTATTCAAATTTACTATCAACCATGGATACTGAACGCTTTGATGGTATGTTTTTATCCATTGCTCAACAGAGCCAGGTATAGTCTCTTCTCTTCTCATTCCATGGAATCGCTTCCATCTGTTTTTACTGACGGTCTCTTATCTATGTGGGATGATTGGCTGTGCCACTAGGGGATTGAACCCTTACTGGATAACTTGTTTTCCTTCCTTAGAAGGAAGACTGACTTTTACACTGGTGCCCCTGTGACAACAATTGAGGAAGTGGTGCTTAAAGTAGTGCGCAAGCATGCTGCCATCTCAGAACAAGAACAAGCAGAGAAGAAGAAAGCAAAAGAAAGAGAAGAGAAACGTAAGAAGCAGTTGTTAGAAGAGAAGAAGAAGAAGGTAAAGAAGTGATCATCACTTACCCACTCTGTCTCTGTCTCTCTTAGCAGCAATATGGGTCATGTGTGTGTGTGTGTGTATGTGTGTGTGTTTGTCTGTGTGTGTGTGTGTGTGTGTATTTGTGGTAATGTGTCTAATCGTGCTTACACATATGATTCTTGTAGGAAGAAGAACTGGCTGCAAAGGCTAAAGCACAAGCTGTACCAGCTGATGAAGGTATCTTGGAACTCTCTGAAGATGGCTCTTTCGATACCGCCACTTTGCCTCCTGCTGTGAAGAAAGCAGAAGAAATTCCTGCTGTTTCATCTCAACCTCCTGCTGCTCCTGCTTCTACTTCTGATGCTGATCAGACCACAACCCCAGCAAAAGAGGAAGGTGGTGAAGAAGAAGATGATACTACTCCTGCTCGTAAGTTGTACACTCTGTGTGAATGGTTTATTTCTATCATAATCGTTATTCATTTGCTTCTATTTTCATATAATCATAGCTGTGGGAAATGGTGGCAAGACGGATAAGTATGTCTGGACTCAAACTCTCTCTGAACTCACCGTCAGTGTTCCTGTACCATCAGGAACTAAGACTCGTCAGTTAAACGTTGAGATTACTAATAAGCGTATCAAAGTAGCTTTGAAAGGTTCTTCTACTCCTCTTGTGGAAGGAGAACTCAATAAGCGTGTCATTGTAGATGACAGTTTGTGGACTTTAGAAGATGGAGAAGTTGTTCTCAGCCTACAAAAGGAGAACAAGATGGAATGGTGGAATCGTGTGATTGTTGGTGATCCTGAGATTAACACACGTAAGGTTCAACCTGAAAATAGCAAGTTGAGTGAGCTTGATGGAGAGACCAGGCAGACGGTAGAGAAGATGATGTTCGATCAGGTAGGATTTCTCTCTATGGTTATGTAAATGTTGTGGAAGTTTGCTAACATAGTCTGTATTATTGGAGTAGAGACAAAAGGCAATGGGATTACCCACAGCTGATGAGCTTCAAAAGCAGGAAATGTTAAAGAAGTTTATGGCTGCACATCCTGAGATGGACTTCTCCAAAGCTAAATTCAACTAAGATTCATGATGAGCGTGGCGTGTTCATGTGCATATGCTAGCAAGGTTTAGTAATATTTTATATAGAGTGGTTCAACCAGTTGATCAACACTAAATTGTTAGATGTTCTGGATGAGAAGATTTTCTCTTGCTAACCTTAATATCTAGTAACGTCTTATCATTTTCTTTCCTATTATATTCCCTAAAGAAAGATATTGCATATATAGCATATATCTTGTTATAAGGTTTGGGAAAGGTTAATTGCTTCAACAACAACAGCAGTTCACTAGGTTTATATTGTACAGGTAGGTATACTATCAAGAAACCGTGTGATTATTTTTGAATAAGTAATTAATTGGCATGTACCATATCTGTAAATATACGAACAGAGAAAATGTTCAGATAGAGAGAGATCATACAAAACAATTGTTAGAATCGAAGGTCGTAGAGAGCGCATAGATGGAACTTCTTGGGAAGATGATGAAGTGATCAGGGCGATTACAATCTTCGTTGTGGATGGAGAGGGGAGTGTAATTAATTACAGTCATACCCTGCAGTTATTGCTGTAGGTTGACGTAGAATTATTGCGCGGGACACACACAGCACGGCACAGCACAAAAAGGCGACAACCAACAACAACCAAAACAATAACATTGACTCAGACTGCAGGATTTTGACTGGACTTGCTACTAGATAGTGCTGCTACTAACTACTACTACTACTAAAACCATCCTTACCTGATCATCGTCATTCATTATTTCTCCTTCTCTCTCTTTCTATCTTTCTTCTTCTTCTGCTGCTGCTGCTTGTCATTATGTCCGAGTTATATCATAAAGAAGATGAACCACAATTAATCTGTTGGGATCGTATTAACTATAGTAGTGTTGAAGCCCAATTAGCTGCTTTAGAAAAAAGTCGTACTGTCTATGTTGGAAATTTATCTTTTTTCACACAAGAACAACAAATCTTAGAAACATTTTCTACTGTTGGTCCTGTTAAAAGATTAATTATGGGATTAAATCAATATAGCAAGACACCATGTGGATTTTGTTTTGTTGAATATTATACACAAGAACATTATCATGCTGCTTTGAAATTTTTAAATGAAACAGTTTGTGATGATCGTATTATACGATGTGATGCAGATGCTGGTTATTTACCTGGTAGACAATTTGGACGTGGTAAATCAGGTGGACAATTTCGTGATGAACGTCGTACTGATTTTGATCCTGCACGTGGTCGTTTTATTCCACCTGGGATCTTATCTACTCCTATGTCAGGTGGAAAACGTAGTCGTCAGGATGACTATGAGGATGATGATGATGATCGTGAACGATATGATAAATATGGTCGTAATGAACGTAATGGTCGAGAAGGTCGTAATCAACATCGTAATAGCTATCCTATGCATTATCGTAATCAATCAGATCGTAGTAATGGTGGTCATCGTCAAGTTCAATTGGAAAAAAATTATCGTCGAGGTGATCAACAATCACAACAATATGGTCATGGTCATGGTCATGGTCATGGTCAAGAAAGACCTCTTCAGCATCATCGTCAACCTGAGAGAGAAGTGCAAATCCTCACAGTACATGATAGCTTACCTTCTACAAGATAATGACTTACTTGACTTTAACATGATTCTCTCATGATGATGAAAAGGTTGTCTGTTGTTACATTGAAAGAAGTGAGTTCGTACTAATTGTTGTAGTTAGTTATTAGTCAGAGAGAATGTTAATTAAGGTTACTGTACCCTTCCTTTCTCATTGGCATATTGTCTGTAACTACTATTCATGACCAACTAGCTAATTCTTAGTCTTGACTCTTCTATGTTGTATAGACTAGGTAGTCTACAGGTAGTTGAATGTGGTAGTAGTTGACAGTTAACTTAGTAGTTCGTGGGTTCTCCTGTGTAGATATTGAACTTCATGGAAGTATTAGCCACAGTCTTGGTGGATTGTCCCGCTATGAGTGAATACACTGCAATCTTGCGGTATTTCAAAACATGATGTAATATTTTCCCTGTCTCACGTGGATTGACAATCCAAATACATGGACAATTCTCACGTGCTGCAATATCATTACCAACATTGAGAAACTATGATCACACATGATATGACATGACATGAGAGTGGTATAGTATGACATGCATTAAATAAGCTATGATGTCTATGAGATGAAAAGAGCAGTTCTTACCTGATCCCCAACATGCAAACAGTGTCCACTGGGTATTTGCAAATAATGTTGCAATGCTGCTACTGCCACACTCTTATTCCCTACATCCAACCAAGCATCTGAACCTCCATTAAAAACACAATAAGGTAAATCAATTCCTGCACCACGTTCACGTACACGATCCATAATACGTAAGACTAATTCATCTAAAGCTTCACGTTTTAACTTAGTACTACCATGTCCTTCTGGATAGACACGAATCATATCTGATCCACCAGGAAAGACACCAATAGCACGATCTTTTCTAAGAATACGTGCACGTAGTTTTAATTCTTTGATCGTATCTTGCATACTTTCTTCTGCAATATCTAATAAAGCTTTAATTTGATCAGATGGCCATGTATAAGGTTTTGGACCAGCTGGAATATGTTCACCTTGCCATTCTTCAATAGGTACTGGGAATAACTTCACTTTCCAATTACTAATATTATTGTTATTATCATTACCATTAGTGGCAGTAGTGGTAGTGGTAGTCTCATGCTGGGTATGACTGTGTGGTGGTTGTGGTGGTTGATGATCAGAGATTTGAATAAGTTTAGCACGTAATAGATAGTTACATTCTCCACCAAAGACATAAAAGTTTTCAATTTGACTAGCTTCCATATCTTCTTGTACAAATCGTTCTAATAGACCAGCTAATCGTATTTCATATTTACTACCATCCAAACCATAACCTGCTGCTGTAATAACAGCTACTTTAACATTGTTAATGAGTAAGTTAATAATACCTAATGCTAATTCATCATTCTCAGCATCAAAATTCCCACCATCACTATATAATGTTTGATCACCATCAAAGGTAATTAAATCTAAATCTTCTCCAATAGCCATAACTTGAGCAAGATTTAAAATATGTCTAATTTCATTGAAAGAAGGTGCAATAAATCTTCTCTTAGTAATAGAATATTTCTTATCATAGATAGTAAAAGCTCCAGCTAATGGTAAGGAAGTATGAAAAGCACCAACACTTGGAACAAATTCTTTTAATTTGGATCGTAAAGGATGATTACGATGTTCTTCAATTAGATCTTCAATATAAGACATAGTACCAAGATATGTTTCTTTGGCATCTAAGACAAAACTATGACTTAACATTTCTTTCATCCATTCAATAAGACCATCACGACGATGAGAAGCTAGCATAAAATTACGACGACGACTTGAGATAGTAGTAGAAGCAAAGTAAGAAGGTAAACTACTGGCCATTTGTAAGATCTTATTAATTCGCATACAAAGAGTGTTAAAGAATTGTGAATCAAAGGATGAGCAGCCAACACAATCACACTTTCAACATACGGACTTGTTGCAGAATGTGAGATGAGGATTTGGACAATCCTCTTAATCTCCTTTATATATCATCGATTTTGAGAACGTTCATGTCTCAGCTTAGCTCAGTTGGTAGAGCATATGACTGTAGCAGTAACACCCGCAAATATCATATGGTCGCTGGTTCGATTCCGGCAGCTGAGATTGCTTTTTGCATCTTTGCCTTCGGCTCTTTACTACTTCATAGGCAATTGCCACACTTTAAGAAGTGTGTACGATGATTAAGTTATCATTTAGAGTCTAAGCAACTACACAAAAGTATTGCAGGTGGTTGCACAATATACTAGGTCTTCTGGTTTTTCACCAGTCTCTTGATGGGGAGAAAAGATATTGAAGAAGAAAGCGAAGAGAAGAACAAAGGAGTTTCCCATAGCTCTTGCAAAGGAAAGGAGTTGCACTCCATCAGCGGCTGGTGGGCGAAAAGATTGAATACTCCCAACTTTTGGTTTTCATTTGAAACAAATACTTAAACCCTTGCCCATATATTCCACCGTTATGTAATTTCCATACAAACTTTTGTTCCTCACCACCTTCTCTCTCATCTCCCAGAAGAATACTTTCAATCTCATCTTTCGCTAATAGGACAGAATTCAAAAACACTTCTTTCAATTTTGGATGATGTTTCACTGCTAGCACACTTTTACATCCTGCACAAGGTATTTTCAAAATCTCCAACATTTGACAACTTTCAATCATCTTACTCATCATATCATCACTAAATCTGCATTGATCTGGAATATTCATGTATCTCAAGCTATATATGTACAGTGTCTTCAAATCATATCCATATTCCATTAGAGCTGATAAGCTCAAATCACAGTACCTTTCACTTTTAATGTCCACCTTGTCCAAACGAGGAAGTTCTTTCAGCGCTTCTACTAAGATAGATTCTGATACCACCCCCGCCAGAGAAGTGAGGTAGGAGGATAGTTTGGACTTAAACAGAACCCATTCGTCATAGTGTTCAATCAAATTCGAACAGAAATGTACATTTGATAAGCTTAGCTTGCATGGACTTCTTTGCATTGCAAGGTATATGCAATCCAAGAATTTCGCCTTTTCTTCCATTGACAGACTAAATACACGTGCATCATAATACAATTCACTGCGATCTTCTATCACCTCTATACAGATCAACGCTTGGGATATAGGATCATGACAGGTAAATGTAATCAAATGGGGACATAATTCATAGAGCTGCAAGAGCTTGCTCATTGGAAATTCTTTTGATCCATTTTTTACCATTTCACAAATACCCAGTCTCAATGATCTCAACCGAGGACAAGCTCCTCCCACATAAGACAAGATATCTCCTTTCTGGAATTCTTCGATGTTTACTATAACATAGTTTCCAATCTCCAGTTCCTCTAAATGCATGGCAACAGAAGACAGCCACCTTGATAACTTCTGCAAGGATACAGGGGCATCCGATAAGCACAACCTCTTTAGAGGTGTTGTTTTCTCATGAAGAATGCTCATTATTTCATCCACAGATTCCTCACTCACTGTCTGTGATGGGCATAATTCTAAGTCTCGCATGCTGGAGAGATGGTTAGCGAGTATCTCACGAATGATATTTGGGGTGCAAATGTTAACACCCGAATAGATTACAAGGTGCATGCTTTGTAAGGTATTAGTTTGTAAAGCATTTCTCAAAGCTAAGAATACCAAATCATTAACTTCACTACCTTCCACAGATACAATATACTTCACACCTTCCAAATGAATACATGCTGCCAAAAACATGTACAATCTCTGCTCCAAGACACTTAGCGTACCTGAATCCAGAGGACAATCAGCATTATCGTCATCGTCGTCGTCATCATCGTCATCATAATCATCAGCAGCAGCGGCAGCATCAGCCAAGTCATTTAGGATCTCAATCGAGCGAAGTGCTGGACAGTAGCTGCTATAGTCCAGCTCTGCGGCAAGATTTACCAATCCACTTAGCTTCACTGAAAACTTTTCCACCAACAATACTTTGCGACTAAACACCCACTCATACCATCCACTTATGGCCTGGTCACATAAATTTTCTAGTCCACTTTTCATCTTCAGCTCACAGAAGGAACACAACCATGTCTCACGATCTTCTTTTGCTACACACCCGACATCCAAACATGACAGATCCCGCCATGATGCCAACCACTCTGAGTAGACACTATGCAGAATGTCTCTGGGTAACTGCAATAGTATAGATCTGCTGACCATGGTTCCTGAAATGAAACAATGCTTTGGTTCTCTTCAACACCAATTCTGTTCACGCTCTTTCAATTTGATGGTGAAAAGGCGCGCTCAACCCCTCAGCTTAGCTCAGTTGGTAGAGCATATGACTGTAGCAGTAATACCCGCAAATATCATATGGTCGCTGGTTCGATTCCGGCAGCTGAGATTGCTTTTCCCTTTTTGCTATTTTTATCTTTACCCTTTTCCCCGCTTGCTTTGGTCTTGCTTCCTTATGTCTAAGAGTAGGAACGTTTAGTGATGACATTTCTGATATTGTAAGTCCAGTGTTAACTGCATATTGATACTATCTATTTACTGTTCTTGTGTACATCCGATATGCACTGTCCTTAACAACTAGTAATATGTGTTGTTTCCATCTTCTATCGGCTTATAGTAAAGAGACAAAGATTTCGAAAGCAAGTAATAATACTGAAAGTTCGTGAAGTTAGTATGTTAACAAATATAGCAGCGCTCAGTGTTGTGTGAGCGAAAAGACAGTAAGAAAGAGTTAGAGAAGATTCATGAACAGGATAATTATATAAACTACTTGGCTCCTCCTCCACCGCTACCAAAGAACATTGAGGCGAATCCTCCAGGCTTTGAGTTGTTTGCTTCTCTACACTTGCATCGTTGCTCAGGAGGAACACCAGCTAGAGCTTGTTCAATATGCATTCCACATCCTGCCCAGGTGGGTCTGAGAAGGGATAGATAGAGAGGGAGAGAGATGAAGTAAGAGTCAACATGTCATATTACTGGGAAGGATAGATGGACTTACTTTCCACATTTATCACAAGTCACTTTTCTGCACATTATTTAATTGAAGAGAGGAATGAAAGAGAGAAATAAAAAATCAGACAACAACTATCCTTCTGAATATGGAATTTGATTATGAGAAAAGGACCACAAAGGAGGTGAATTTCCTCCTCATTCAACGCCAATAATCTTGACACTGCTTTGTATGAAGGAGCGCTTCTGGGTGGGTGGGGGCAATTTAACTTAATACGTAGTCTCTTATTAAGTTAATCACTGCAGTGAGTAGAAAAACGACTTTTGTGAGATTAGTCGTGTTTGTTGACCTTGTGACGTCTGTGGTTTGAGGTTTGATCGCACATCAAGCAAGAGAGCCCCACCCACAGAAGAGAACCATTGAGAGGTTGTTGTTGTAGTTGTATTGACATACAATTTTTTCTTTTTAGATTTGATCTGACTTCTACTTTAGAATTAATTTTTTTCACTCTTTGAAATATCTAACATGCTGGCGGTGATCTTCCTGGTCTTCTTTCTCTTGGGAAACGGTGAGATTTTATTTTGTGTTATTATTCCCCTCAATCGCATACTGACCTCATTCAATGATCATAACAGTGGAAGGATTTCTTCATTCTTCCCTCAAAATTCAATCTCGCTCTCCCACTTCATCCTCTTTGTCATTGAAGATGTCGTATGACGATGAGATCGGTGCTCTTCCTCCTCTAGGCTTTTGGGATCCTTTAGGGTTCTGTCAAGATGAGAACAAAGTGGCATTCACTCAGCGTAGAGCTGCGGAGGTCAAACATGGTCGTATTGCCATGCTTGCTGTGGTTGGCTATGTGGTGGCAGAGTATGCACGTCTGCCTGGCACCATCGATTTGGATGGAACTACTTTCCAATCCTTGCCGAATGGCATCGATGCTTTGAAGGCTTTTCCTAGCGTAGGATGGGCCTCCATTGCTTTCTTTATTGGTTTTATGGAATTGTTTGGATTTAAACAAGTTCCTGGAAGCGTGATTGGAGACTTCGGAGTTGGTGTCTTTGGTCGTCCATTGGAAGATCGCTTGAAAGTCGATCAAGCTAATCGCGAGTTGCAAAATGGTCGTTTAGCCATGGTAGGCATTACTGAGCTCCTCACTCATGATGTCGCGAGACCAGCTGGAGAGTCTTTGCTTTCTCTTCATTTCTAAAAGAAATATCACTTCTAAATAATCAGAATCGGAAGGAATTATAATAATGTTGGGATGAATGCGAATGAAGAAGGCTTAATGGTCCCCATTAACTTGAAAGTTGAGGACGTTGCTTATATTGTGGTTGTTCGTTGCTATTAAACAAGACGTTAGTATCTAAGTTCAGTATTTGCTCTCATTGCTGAACATTTGTAATACAGCTAAGGTGTTAAACACTGTCGTTGATTTCATGAGAACTATTGTAATGGCTTCCCCATTTCCAGGAATGCCCGCTATTTGTTGTCAGGTCCAGTCTCCCAGATAGTTAACTTAAGAAGTACTCTCTGCTTCTTTGCCCACCACTCTTCCACTCTACCACATCTTTTGCGTGGAGTTGTGATTAACTAACAGTTCAATGTCTTGTCCTAATTCTGGAAATAATTCTAATAACTCTTCTTGGGGTTCATGGGGTTTATGGGGTGGTAGCAGTAATGCTGGTTGCCCCGTAAAAAATAGTGGAGAACAAGTTCCACTTCCTCAAGTTTCTCCAGCTGCAACTGAGCCAACCAAATGTCAATGTTCCACCTCTACGACCACACCTGCTCCTGTTGCTGCTTCTCCTGTGACAGAGAAGAAGTGTCCTGTGAGTGGTAATGTTGCTAGTAGCTCTTGGGGATCATGGGGGTTCAGTAATGGCTGCCCATTCAAGGGCAAGAGCACTGAGCCTACTGATGCTACCACTACTACCACTCCTGCTGTAGCTACTCCTGCTACTCCTACCATTCCTACCGCTCCTACCACTGTCACTAACCAGCTTCCTAGCGAATGCCCCATGAGAGCTTCCAGCAACCCTCCTGCTGCTGCCGCCGCACCTGCTCCAGCGACTGCTGCTCCTGCTGATGGTTGTCCCATGAGAGCTGGTAACACTGCTACCAATGGAGACGCCTACAAAAACCCTTCTGTCTATAATGTAAGCAAGCCAAACTCTTACTCTTATCTGGATCTGTTGCTCAATTTGATGGACAAACTTTTCCACACAGGTTTACAATCAGAAGATCGACCCCACCAACCAGATGCCTGTAAATGCAAATCAGCTACCTGCTCCAAATCAACGAGTACCTCTTCCCACTGATCGTGAAGCTTCCAGTATCCCAAAAGCTGGTACGGAGGAGACGTGGACTTATCCTTCCCCTCAAATGGTTAGTCATTTCTCTTACTTGCGTGTTATTGGGTGAAAATAGATGATCACAACATGTGCTATTGATAGTTCTGGAATGCTTTGGTGAGAAAGGAAAAGACAGAAGGTGCCTTACCCGAGGATATGCCCGATGTTATTCGCATTCACAATAGCATGAACGAGCGCACATGGAAGGATATTCTGGAGTGGGAGAAACTACATCCTAGCTTTGGTCCTGGAAGAGATCCTAAGCTGCTTCGATTCCTTGGTAGACCTACAGAACTCAGCCCCAAAGCTCAATTGAAGGTCTGGTTGGGCCACGCTCCTCCCTTCGATCGTCATGACTGGATTGTTGATCGTGGCGGAAAAGAAGTTCGTTATGTTATCGACTACTACCATGACGAAGCAGGTGCTGCAAAAGATCAGACTCCATCAAACAAGAGTGACTTCACGTCGATTCGCTCTATTTTGTTGGATGTTCGTCCTGCTCTGGACTCCGTTGATTCCGTGATCGACCGTGTCGTTAAGATGCCTCTGGATAGAATATTAGGCAAGACTGATTTCAAGCCTCTCGCCTTCTTGCCTAAGTGGGATACTATTACTGCGGAACAGCGATTCCAAGATACCATCAAAAATACTTTCAAGACAGTGCAGGAAAATTGTGTTCGTGAGAAGGACTTCCTTCGTGCTTGTGACAATGAGAAAGACTGTTCTAATGCTGCATTGGCTCTACAACACTGCACAGCTAAGGTCATTTGCCCTCAGAGAGCTTCCGATTTCTCTGCTGCCATTGCTGCTCAACCAGTGGACGAGAAGAAGTTGGAAACGGTGTATGAGAGCATGGTGAAATGCATAGAACTGTTCGAGTTGGATTTGAAGAAAGTGTATAGCAAGAAATAGGGCGGACGAGTTTGAACTGACCATTTCCAAAGAATTAAAGCTTTGTAACTGGTAAACCATGATAGTTGTGTGGAATAGGGAAAGGAGTTGAAACTTAATCCCTACAGTGTACAGATAAATCGCGATGAATCTAGACCATCTACCAGCACAACCAGCGAGCATGTTCTTCAACTTGACTTTGGCAGGGTAAACTCTCTGAGTGCACTGAGAAAAGTAGTAAATATCAGCTTATAACTTGTAACTCTACTCTTTCCTCCACCGAGTCCGAAGAATCTCCCACAACTGATTGAGATTGAACATCTTTGCTTTGTCTACTTACTGACCACTCACTACTACTTTTCTTCATTTACCTTTCTCACCCTTTCCTCACTATTGAATTGAAAGGTAAGACTGAGCTGTTATGGTTGATTTATAATCCTTAACAATCAAGCATTAATTGGATGTTGAACTTCTTCAGATGACAACATCCCACAACACCAAGAACATCAACAACATTTTGTCTCCTGCCTGTGAACAAGATGAAAATAGTGAATCAAACTTCCAAATCTTTCAAGATAGTGAAGTGGTTGTTCAAGGTAATATGGTTGTTGAAACACGTCTAACTGTTGAAGGCACCATTCCACAAATAGTCGTTCATTTGCAACGAGACTTTTCGACGAAAACGGAGCTTGCTGCACTCTTGGACCTATCTAGTTTTGATTTACAAGCACTTATTAAGACCGTGGAAGAGACTTACAAGCATGTCTTGGAACCCATTCCTGTGGTGATTCTCATGCCAAAGAGTAAAGAGAACGTGACCGTTGATCTCATTGGCACGGGTATGATCTCTGTTTTTCAAATTGTTGCAGCACAGACGACCTTACATTCCAATATTAATTTGGTGGGTATTCATTACGAGATTGATGGCATGAATGATTATGCTTTGTCCGAAATGGTTCATTTTCTTATGGATACACCACATGTCTCTACAGTCCTCCATGGTGCCATTATTGAAATGAGTCGACCTAAGGCTACACTGCTTTCCAATTCAACAAGTCAAAGTTATGCTTTGGTAACAGGTGGAACAAAAGGAATAGGTGAAGCCATTGCACATAGTTTGGCATCGCAAGGTCATCCGGTGATTATCACGGGGAGATCAACAACGATGGGACATGGTGAAGATCTTGCAAATCGGTTAAGGAAACAGTATAATATAGATGCAATATTTCTATCTCTAGATTTAGCACATCATGAGAGTATTACAACCTTAGTGAATGAAGTGAAAGCTCGTGGGATATTATTAGATGTTATTGTCCATAATGCTGCAGTAGGTACTCAGACGTCAGTCGCTCAAGCAACAGCATCATCAGCTTCTTCTGAAGTTCTTCTTAATGTGAATGTGGTGGGTACCATTGCATTACAAGATGAGCTTCTGAAAGCAAATGTGGTAAATGGACAAGGTTGTTCGGTTATGGTCATCTCCTCTGTGGGAGCATTAAGGCCTTTTCAAGAGATGCACC
Organism: Ochromonas danica; assembly: GCA_015146655.1. Taxonomy (NCBI): domain Eukaryota; class Chrysophyceae; order Chromulinales; family Chromulinaceae; genus Ochromonas; species Ochromonas danica. The sequence continues at coordinate 132,426 of VKHL01000046.1, read as the reverse complement.
CCATTGATCAAGCTTCCAAAGCCATGGAGAATCAATGGGCAAAGTATTTGAATAGTCAATACCCTCATCTTCATGTCGTGGCTCTTGCCCCTGGAGCAACAAATACAGAGATGCTGCAACAGTCTGTTCTCAATAAACTCGATGCCCAGGGACAGTTACAAGGTTTTATACACCGACTACCAAAGCATATGCTTATTCAACCCCAATATCTGGCTTCTATTGTAGCCTTCTTTAGTCAAAATGCTATTGCACAGTATCTACATGGTGGGGTTGTAGCTGCTTGTTGTGGTTTACATTTACAATATCAACCTTTACCCACTATAACCTCTCCATCTCACCTTTTACCATCTTCCGTGGAAGCACATTTCTCTAGTGAAAGTAATAAGTATCATAAGGAAAAGAATCCTCGAGGTGTAGTAAATTTTGGATCCGCTGTGAATACTGCCATTGCTAGTCGATTGGTTACTATGACCCCACCTAGTCTCCCTCCCTTTATTACCACCTCTTATACGTCCTATCAAGTACCAGCAGGATCTGAAGCCTTTCGTAGTTATGTAGCAGAAGGAAGTCAATATGATGCATCGAATACAGTGACGGTAAATTCTATTTATGCAGCATTGAGTATCTTAGCCCATCGTTATCAGAGAGTGAGTGTAAGTGGAGTAGAGGATGTGAATGAATTAGCTTTCTTATCATCCCATAGTCGATCTGTATTAATCTCTAAAGAGTTAGAAGACTTTGTTTCAGATGGTGAGAAATGTCATTTCATCATCCTAGAAGGGTCTATTCCAGAAGCAAAAGGTGTTCGGTTACCAGATGCTATTGCATTTCTTAAGTCTACAAAAGACCAGCAACATGGCAAGTATCCTATAGTGATAGTCTTGTCATCTCCTCAAGAACAAGTTTCTTTTGCTTCACTATTGCCACATGACTATTTGATATTCGTGACAGTAAAAGTACTCACTCCTAATTTATCCTGTGCTGTGATTCAAACGACCAATACAACCTGTTTGAAGTTATTACAAGAAGATGCCTATTTCTTCCCAGTTTCTAGTGTTATTCAAGCTGCTATCGTTCATGGTCATGATATTCCACGTGGTAACTATGATGACCTTTCTGATGCAATTGTCCGTCAGTTTGCTCAATCAGATGGAATTGCTGACCTTAAGAAAGAGACTCTAGTTTATGGTACAGGTGCTTCCTCTGTCTTGGAAGCTCTTGGTCATATTCTCTTTCGTTCTGGTGATACATTAGGTATTGATGCACCATATTACTTTGGTTTTGTAGAAGATTTTGGTCGTTCTGGTGTTACTTTATTACCCCATTCTCATATGGAAAGAGATGATTATATGGATAATACAGGTAAAGTGATTCAATTAGGAGAAAAGAATCGTCGTGTAGTATCAACATTAAAATTACGTGCACAACGTGCTTATGAAGATGGTGCACGTGGATTTCTTATTTGTAATCCACATAATCCAACTGGTCGTGTCTATGCTGCAGCAGAGATTGAAGAATTATGTGAATGGGCAATTCTATTAAATTCAAATATAGAGCAAGAATCTGGTGATAGTTTTCATGTCATCTTTGATGAACTCTATGCTCATTCTATCTATAATAATGAAAAACAACATACTTTCTATTCTGCTGTACCTTATACCCAATATACAACTTGTATTCATGTAGTACGAGGTTTTGCAAAAGATTTTGGATTATGTGGATTTAAAGTAGGCTATGGTATTACCTCACATCCTTTAGTCTTATTAAAAGCAAAAGAATGGAAGATGATTATGAGACCTCATGATAGTGTAGCCAATATATTAACACAATTTCTCAAACAAAGTGACTATGGTGATAAAGTCTTTAAGACCAATCGATCCTTATTATCTTCTTTGTTTACAATTGTACAAGATTTGTTAATATCCTATCAGATTCCTTTTCTTATTCCTCATGCTGGAGTCTTTGTTATGATTGATCTAAGCACAGAGTTAAAAGCATGTCGTTTAGAGAATGAGAATACAATCTTCCTTCGTCTCTTGAAAGAACGAGGTGTGAATGTTGTACAAGGAGAGTTAATGCATGCCAAGAAAGGATGGTTTCGTGTTTGCCCTGTGCTTGATTCTGAGGAAAGTATTCGCGAAGGAATTCATCGTCTGGGTCGCTTTGTGAATGAAGAACTTCGATCTGCTGCCGTGAAACCCGAGGCTTCTGTGCCATCTGGTGTCACGAATGGATTAAAGCGCGGTAGAGGATTGAGTAACGTGGAGGAGGGAGGCGTGGGTGAGGAGAACAGAAGGAAGAAGTAAAGTAGAACAGCCAGATTCTTTATGTTGATTAGTTAAAGGTTTGTATTGTTGCTTTGCGTAGTAGTAATTGTTGTGTCTGCTGCTTTTGCCTCCAATGTGGGAAGACCGACCCAGCTCTCAAAATGCCTGTGCTTCGCAAGCATTACGATGAATACTCTTTGTCGGTGTAATTATAGCACTCGAAACATCAACAGAGATTTTACGCGAAACGTGGATGCGGAAATGAACAAACCCTCTAAATGGGACTTTCAACCCATATTACTTCTACCCTAACTCCAACCCCGCGCGGTGTTGTGGATGGGCTTCCATTAGATTCACCCACTAGGAATTCCTATCAGAGCTCGTTGTGCTCAACCTTCTCGAACTCTTATTCTCATATCCTATCTTTCACTTATCTCATGGGAGGACGTCAGGCCAAAGTTGCTGATTACGAAATAATCATAGAGAGCAGTGAAGAAAATAATGACAACGCCTTCTCCCTGCCAATATCACAAGGATCAGAGAGAATGAAGCCATCAACGAAGATGGGTACGCTCAACAGTTCTCTGAGCTCTAAATCTTCTGATCGGACTCAGCGCTACACCTCCTATTCCTCTTCCACCTCGAATATGGTCCCATCACAACCTAAACCACGATCTAGCTCCTCACGTCGACGAGCAAGTGAATTGCCAGATTTCCTTGAGAGGGCTACCACCAATCAGATGGATTTGCAACCTCTGGAGAGGAGGATCGCTGAGTTTGAGAGGCGCCACGGAATTCGCTACAGTCAAAGTTGCTCCTGGCTGTTGAAGAGAGCGCGATTGTCGAATCTAGTTCTGTCTACGAAAGCGATGGAGTTTGGTCCCACGTTATTTCGAAGTTCGAGAGGTTGTGTAAAGCTGTGCTTTTTGGCAGCAGCGCGAGAAGCACCTAGGAAGTACTTCGTCATGAAATGCATCCCGAAGGAAATCAGCAATAAGCGCAATCGTTACGAGAAGTACTTGGAGAACGAGAAGCTGGTGTTGTCTTCCTTGAACTCTCCGTTTTGTATGCAGTATTTCGGATGTTTGGATGACAAGGAAAACTTCTATCTGGCACTCGAGTATGCACCTGGTGGAGATCTCCATCGCTATTTATATCACCAAAAGCTGCATAGGCTGTCCAATGAAGCTGCGCGCTTTTATGCCGCGGAACTGTTCGTCGCGTTGGAACATGTGCATAAATCAGGATTTGTGTATCGTGATTGCAAGCCTGAGAATGTGGGCATCGATGAGCTGGGTCATGTGAAGCTGTTAGATATGGGGTTAGCGACGAAATACCGTGACCCCCATAAGTTGCATACGTTTTGCGGAACCCCTGCCTATCTGTCTCCTGAGCAACTGGACAGCAATCTGACGAACGGCTATACGGAAGTGGTGGATTGGTGGGCTTTCGGAGTGGTGATATTTGAGCTCTTGACGGGTCGCACTCCATTTGTTCGATCCATGACCGACTCACCTTATGAGATCTTCTTGCGCATTATGAACAGGAAGATCTCTTTTCCCAGAAATGTTGTTCCGACATCACGACGTTTCATAGCATCTCTCTGTCTTGCTAGAGTCGACGAGAGATTGACGGATATGGAGAATATAAAGAAGCACGAATTCTTCTCTCTCCCATGGGATGCAGTCTATGAGAGAAGGATTGTTCCTCCGTTCATTCCTCGTTTAGAGAGAGCTGGTGACCACAGCAATTTCGAGGGCTTCTAATGGTTTTTTGTTTTGTTGATCATCTTTACAGCTGTTTCCACTTATCATGAGTTTAGTATCTTCCAGTTGAATACTTGCATTTTATTGCGTATTCTTAGTTATATGCTATTGAAACTTTTATATCATCTGAGACTTTTTTGTTCAAAGGTTGAGAATGTTTCACTTCTATATCATTAACCTGGTTTATGTATATTTTATCATTTGTACTAAGCTGCTATAATTGTAGCTAAGCTTACATTTTCTATTCACCTGTTATATGTTTGATCAATGCTTGAGAACGGTTTTCTTCTCTATATGATTAACCTATTCTGTGATTGCTTTATCATGTGTTTACAAAGCTACTATAGATGCAGCGATGCTTATATAGTCTATCAGTTAGTCAGTTATTGAGGATTATCATGTCCTTTTATCTGTCCATATCATACTACTAGTAGTTTCATTATCATGGACATAGGAAGGCGTCTTATATGCCTTCAAGTTTGGGTGTGGCTCAATTGTTGTTGGGCTTTTCTGAATCATATCGTATCTTATCATATATCATTACAGGTCAATGGTGAACTTAATGGTTAGATGTACCAGATTGATCATGTGAACAAGGTCGCTACATGGTACTGCTACCTTGGTTTCATTCTAACATCACTTTTGATTTTAAATAATACATCACTTTTATAGAGAAATTACTGTTTTCTTTATATTGGCTAAACAAACTTCCACGCACTCAGCAAGCATCTCAAGCTGACGAGCTACCGCAAGAGACAAAAGCTAATCTCCACCTTATCTTCGTCTTCAAGCGACAGCAACTTGCTACACCTGATTCTTGTGTTGGGCAAGATGGAAACCTCTAACAAACATTAGAAATTCAAACATCAGCATGGGAAATTCGGAAATTCAGCAGAGATCAGCACCGATCAAGGACGCGATGTTGTCAAAAACTCGCGACGCACATTGTTCTCTATCAAAGTTCTATCTATCAAAGCTCTCTATAGTTCTCTTTCAAAGTTTCAAAGCTCTGTGATAGGTGACCTGCTTTATAGTGTAAGCCGTTCGCTTTCTGTTCATTTAACCAGCAGTGTGCTACTGGGCATCATCTCAAAACACCCATCTCCGAATATAGAGAGAGACATGGTCCATCGATTGCTAACCCTAACTTTGCTGATGCTTGGAAATGGATCTGGCAATACATCGAGGAGGTTCATGTCACCTTCACTCTTTCCCATTTCCGGATTTGCGGATCCTTAAATAGCATTCATCATGCTTCTGTTTATAGAGAACTTGAATTATAGCATCATGTTATACTCTCGAAATTCTAATGTTGCTAGTGTAGAGATTTTTTTATAGTTAGATTATGGAAGAGATGGTAGGTGCCTAGAGATCTGGATATTTGGTTTTCCAGCTCTCGATGGGATCGGTCGTCGATCGAGACTCGATACGAAAAACCCGATATCCGATACGATACCGATACCAACCAGCTGGGACGAAAATTTGAGGCGACGCGTCTTGGGCGGACGTGGAAAATGAAAAACGGCGCATGAGCTCAAACAAGAGGAGTTCTTGCCTTTCCTAAGGCAACTTCGCTGACAGGTGGAACTTGTTGTTGCTGTTCATCTGCCTTTCCTCACAATCCAATCCAATCCATTCCTGGCACATCCTACTTGCTTATTCATCACAATCATCCCACTATCAGAGCTCTGCTCCGCTCAACCATTTTTTTCTAAGCCTTGTTCTCATTTTCTATCTTTCATCGAATCTATCTCATGGGAGGACGTCAAACCAAAGTTGCTGATTACGAAATTATCACATCGGGCAGTGGAAAAAGTAATAACAACACCCTCTCCCTGCTTTCTTCGTTGATATCACAAGGATCAGAGAGAATGAAACCCTCAACGAAGACATCAACCGGAACGCTCGAAAGTTCTCTGAGCTCTAAATCTTCTGATCGGAATCGACGCTTCACCTCCTTCTCCTCTTCCACCTCGAATATGGTCCCGTTACAACCTAAACCACGGTCTAATTCGGCTGGCACCTCACGTCGACGAGCAAGTGAATTGCCAGACTTCCTTGAGAGGGCTACCACCAATCAGATGGATTTGCAACCTCTGGAGAGGAGGGTCGCTGAGTTTGAGAGGCGCCACAGAATTTACTGCGATGACAGCTTCCCCTGGCTGTTGAAGAGAGCGCGATTGTCGAATCTAGTTCTGTCTACGAAAGCGATGGAGTTTGGTCCCACGTTATTTCGAAGTTCGAGAGGTTGTGTAAAGCTGTGCTTTTTGGCAGCAGCGCGAGAAGCACCTAGGAAGTACTTCGTCATGAAATGCATCCCGAAGGAAATCAGCAATAAGCGCAATCGTTACGAGAAGTACTTGGAGAACGAGAAGCTGGTGTTGTCTTCCTTGAACTCTCCGTTTTGTATGCAGTATTTCGGATGTTTGGATGACAAGGAAAACTTCTATCTGGCACTCGAGTATGCACCTGGTGGAGATCTCCATCGCTATTTATATCACCAAAAGCTGCATAGGCTGTCCAATGAAGCTGCGCGCTTTTATGCCGCGGAACTGTTCGTCGCGTTGGAACATGTGCATAAATCAGGATTTGTGTATCGTGATTGCAAGCCTGAGAATGTGGGCATCGATGAGCTGGGTCATGTGAAGCTGTTAGATATGGGGTTAGCGACGAAATACCGTGACCCCCATAAGTTGCATACGTTTTGCGGAACCCCTGCCTATCTGTCTCCTGAGCAACTGGACAGCAATCTGACGAACGGCTATACGGAAGTGGTGGATTGGTGGGCTTTCGGAGTGGTGATATTTGAGCTCTTGACGGGTCGCACTCCATTTGTTCGATCCATGACCGACTCACCTTATGAGATCTTCTTGCGCATTATGAACAGGAAGATCTCTTTTCCCAGAAATGTTGTTCCGACATCACGACGTTTCATAGCATCTCTCTGTCTTGCTAGAGTCGACGAGAGATTGACGGATATGGAGAATATAAAGAAGCACGAATTCTTCTCTCTCCCATGGGATGCAGTCTATGAGAGAAGGATTGTTCCTCCGTTCATTCCTCGTTTAGAGAGAGCTGGTGACCACAGCAATTTCGAGGGCTTCTAATGGTTTTTTGTTTTGTTGATCATCTTTACAGCTGTTTACGCTTATCATGAAGTTTAACATCTTCTGATAAATACTAGCATTGGGTTTCGTGATAACAGTTGGGAATGAAACTTGTACAGTCTATTTATCCGTGATATGTTTATTCAATGCTTGAGAACGGTTTTCTTCTCTAATGTTGAATCTGTTTTGATCATGTATATACGAAGCTGCTATATATGCAGCGAAGATAATGTGGTCAATCATTTAGTCAGTTATTGAGGATCACCCTATCCTTCCATCTGTTCAGATCATACAAATATTTGTGTACAAAGGAAGGCGTCTCGTATGCCTTCAAGTCTGCGTGTGGCTCAATTGCTGCCGCTCTTTACTGAATTATGCCATATCTTACCATAACATGTTATTACAGGTCAATGGCGAACTTAATGGTTTGGTGTACCAGACTCTTTGTGTGTACTACATCACTAGATAATACTGCCACCTTGGTTTCATTCCAATATCACTTTTTGAATTTATAAAATAACATCAACACTTTTACAGACAAATTACTGTTTTCTTCCTATTGGCTAAACAAACTTGCACGCACTCTGCAAGCAAGAGGGAAATGTCAAGCTGATGAGCTACAGCAAGAGACAAAAGCTAATCTCCACTTTGTCTTCAATTTCAAGCTGCAGCAACTTGCTACATTGAGTTATAGTTGATGGACATATTGATGAACATATCGGGACGTTATTTTATTTTTACCCTTTCGATGATCTCGCTCCATCCAGCGGTTGTCCTTCCAGCGAAATATCAGTCATCCTTACCTATCCCTAGATGGGAAGGATGAAGCAAACAGAACAATTGATGCAGAGGAATTGACCCACTGTTAACATCATATCAACCTCTATAGCCTCATCTACCATCCTCACTACCCCTTCAAAGCGGATGCCATGAGGCAAACAGTATGATAACATTGAGACTTTTATAGTGAGAGTGACATAAATAAATACGGCATTGCATTACCCGGATTACAGACAATACTTATCAAGTACTATGGATAGTAACTAGTAGAGCTTCTTCAATAGTTGAGAATACTAACGATGATGTTATATAAGGATATAAGTACAGATTATAACGAGTGTTGAAATGGACAAGAGAAGGATTACTTTCTTCAGGGTGTTTATTACACCAGAGGGTTCAAACGTAACCTACACAATTTGCATAGTTGGACGCCCTTGGCCCAGCTGGCCTCTTCTGATGACACTCCTATCCAGCGCCGTGTAGTTATTGCATTGCCTGGTGTCATCCCAGAAGAAGACAATTTCCTTCCCAACTAAGGACAGATTTATATTTATATCAAGCTGATTATTTTCAAAAGCGTGAGATTATTGTTTTTGTTGTATCTTGTGATCCATCTAGTCGACCATTAGATGACCAACAAAACAAGATCTCTTGAATATACTTAAGTGTGTTGCAATGTGGTTGGTGTTTGAATAGAGACAGACCTTCACTGCACCTTGCGAATTCATTCACACAACCAACACAACAACACAACCACTCTTTCGTCAAACCTTCGTTCGTTTTGTTTTCGACCCTTCTTCTCGTTTCTTAAAAAAGCCCGTTTCTCAAAACCACAAAAACGAAATTCCGACAAACGAATATTTGGGAGGGGAATGAAAACGAAACGTTGAAATTATCCGGTTAACAAGAAGAGACATTAACAAGAAGAGACAGTGTCAAGTATTCCGTTTAAGAATGAACTTCCTAAAGAAAAATTCAAAGCATTGAACACGAAGTTGAAGTTGACTACCTCATCAGCAAGTGTGCTTAAATCAAATGCACTACACCACCGTCGCAGATCTGGAGAAGAAACGACTTTTCCAAATAGAAAATAGAGACTGCCGCTGGAATTTCGATATCTCTATCCAGAAGGTTATAAGGAAGAATGGATAAGCTAGCTATCATTTTATCTTAAAAGCAAGTCCCAGGCGGAGATTAAAGCCTCCTGCCGGATGCATCCATGGGTATATGCAATAAACCACACCAACAAAGGCATCAGAAACGTGAGCCTTCCAACATGATCGAGGCAACTGAGCGTGTGGTACACAACGATGACGTCGACCTGCCTGTGGTCAAAGCCATGCTGCGCTTCCTCTATTCCGATGACTGCGAAGACCACGACTTAGCAGACCATGGAGATCAGTTACTGGCCATCGCCTGCAAATATGGCATATCAGGTCTGGTGGAGAAGGTGGAAAGCCACTTGAGCTCTACTCTCACCATCGCCAATGCAGCGAAAGTGTTGAGGATGGCGGAAAAGCAGTGCTCATTAGCCAGACAAGCGATTTCTTGGAGGTGCTAGGCTTCTTGTTGCCCAAGAGTTGATGCTAAAGCTAACCCATCCGAGCCTTCCATGAGAAGGGGATCTTACTAGCACATTCAAGCATGAGGTGGCATGGACCTTTATATTTCGCATTTCTGCGTTGCACAACTTGCCAAAGTGATGTACAAAAAGATCAGTGGTTTATGCTTTTGTTGATGCCTAGAATCACTCATTATGCGGACTGCTGGGTACTTCAATTGATATGGTATTGCCACTACAAATAGCAGCGATGCGAGAACCCCGCTTGACCCCGGACAACGCTGTACTCAGAATGTAAGTGTTCTGTTGTGACCGTAACTAATGCTAACGTACCTATAGACTCACACACAGAACTTGTCCTGAGTCAGCCAAACTTCAACTGCAACCATTTCTTTCATATACTGCAAATTTAAGCATGCTTGCTTATCAAGCGTCGAAGCCGAGTCTTCTGCACCATCTTGTTTCACGAATGGATTAAAGCGCGGTAGTGGATTGAGTAACGTGGAGGATGGAGGCGTGGGTGAGGAGAACAGAAGGAAGAAGTCAACTAGAACAGCCAGATACTCCATGTTGATTAGTTTAAGGTTTGTATTGTTACTGTGTAGTAGTATCTACTGCTTTCGGCTCCAATGCAAGAGGACCGGCCAAGCTCTCTCCCATTTGCAGCCGCTTTGCACTGCCCATATAGGGAAGTTTCGGTCTTTTAAATCTCTTGCAGCTTCTAAATAGCAACTACCATGTTTTTATTTGTGAAGAGCATGTCTTTTAGCATCTTTGCTCTCGGGATAGAGACCAAAACCTGCTCTCTTAGATGCAGGCCAGCATAACATGTCTGGAGAGGTTTCTAACTCCAGGTGGGAGAAACAACAACTGAATCTATCCGTCTGAAACCATCGTAATGGTGGAGTGTTTTATCTGGCACAAAACGAGATTACAGCAGCTAAAATTGAAAATAGCAAATTAATAGCATGGCTCAATCGCCATTTTATACCTGTCTCAAATGACTCAAATGACCTGTCGGTGGTATCCAAGATTATCAAAAATGATACCAACGAATATGCCTACAATAATCAATATCTCAAGGAGCTATTGTTCATGCCCATGGTAAATAGGAACAGCAAAATGAATGTTTTGTCGCGCAACTCAATCATCGGGAATTTTTAGGGAGGCTGTGAATCCTGGGAAAAAGTTCTGATCCCCACTAAGGAAGCAAGGGTATACAAAATGCCTGTGCTTCGCAAGCGTTATCTTCGATCTTTGAATGCTCTTTGTCGCGGCAACGGCAACGGCAACCCCGAACCGCGGCAACGAAAATTTCAACGCAGAAAGGTGTTGGGTATAATATCTTGAACGGGTGTGGAAGGCGGCAGTCCATGTACACAAACCCTCAAAATGGGACTTCTAACTTGTCCTTACCCAGACCCCCAGCTCGCTCTCGCATCTCCAATCTGCTGCTGCAACCGCGTCGACCACCCGCCCACCATTCTCATTTTCCATCCTTCACCTTTCGCAATCCAATCCATTCCTGGTACATCCTACTTGCTTATTCACAATCATCCCACTATCAAAGCTTTGCTCCGCTCAACCATTTTTTTCTAAGCCTTGTTCTCATTTTCTATCTTTCATCGAATCTATCTCATGGGAGGACGTCAAACCAAAGTTGCTGATTACGAAATTATCACATCGGGCAGTGGAAAAAGTAATAACAACACCCTCTCCCTGCTTTCTTCGTTGATATCACAAGGATCAGAGAGAATGAAACCCTCAACGAAGACATCAACCGGAACGCTCGAAAGTTCTCTGAGCTCTAAATCTTCTGATCGGAATCGACGCTTCACCTCCTTCTCCTCTTCCACCTCGAATATGGTCCCGTTACAACCTAAACCACGGTCTAATTCGGCTGGCACCTCACGTCGACGAGCAAGTGAATTGCCAGACTTCCTTGAGAGGGCTACCACCAATCAGATGGATTTGCAACCTCTGGAGAGGAGGGTCGCTGAGTTTGAGAGGCGCCACAGAATTTACTGCGATGACAGCTTCCCCTGGCTGTTGAAGAGAGCGCGATTGTCGAATCTAGTTCTGTCTACGAAAGCGATGGAGTTTGGTCCCACGTTATTTCGAAGTTCGAGAGGTTGTGTAAAGCTGTGCTTTTTGGCAGCAGCGCGAGAAGCACCTAGGAAGTACTTCGTCATGAAATGCATCCCGAAGGAAATCAGCAATAAGCGCAATCGTTACGAGAAGTACTTGGAGAACGAGAAGCTGGTGTTGTCTTCCTTGAACTCTCCGTTTTGTATGCAGTATTTCGGATGTTTGGATGACAAGGAAAACTTCTATCTGGCACTCGAGTATGCACCTGGTGGAGATCTCCATCGCTATTTATATCACCAAAAGCTGCATAGGCTGTCCAATGAAGCTGCGCGCTTTTATGCCGCGGAACTGTTCGTCGCGTTGGAACATGTGCATAAATCAGGATTTGTGTATCGTGATTGCAAGCCTGAGAATGTGGGCATCGATGAGCTGGGTCATGTGAAGCTGTTAGATATGGGGTTAGCGACGAAATACCGTGACCCCCATAAGTTGCATACGTTTTGCGGAACCCCTGCCTATCTGTCTCCTGAGCAACTGGACAGCAATCTGACGAACGGCTATACGGAAGTGGTGGATTGGTGGGCTTTCGGAGTGGTGATATTTGAGCTCTTGACGGGTCGCACTCCATTTGTTCGATCCATGACCGACTCACCTTATGAGATCTTCTTGCGCATTATGAACAGGAAGATCTCTTTTCCCAGAAATGTTGTTCCGACATCACGACGTTTCATAGCATCTCTCTGTCTTGCTAGAGTCGACGAGAGATTGACGGATATGGAGAATATAAAGAAGCACGAATTCTTCTCTCTCCCATGGGATGCAGTCTATGAGAGAAGGATTGTTCCTCCGTTCATTCCTCGTTTAGAGAGAGCTGGTGACCACAGCAATTTCGAGGGCTTCTAGTGGTTTTATTTATTTATTTATTGGGGTTTGATCATCTTTACAGCTGTTTACGCTTATCATGAAGTTTAGCATCTTCTGATAAATACTAGCATTGGGTTTCGTGGTGACAGTTATGAATGCTATTGATACTCTTATATCACCTGAGACTTTTTTGATCAATATTTGGGATGTTTCACTTTTCTATATCATGAGGCTGTTTTGTGGATGTTTGATCATTTGTATACAAAGTTACTATAAATGCATTGAAGCTTGTACAGTCTGTTCATCAGTGATATGGTTGATCAACGCTTGAGAATAATTAACTTCTCTGTATGTTGAAGCTTTTTTGTGTATGTTTGATCATGTGGATAAGAAGCTGATGTGAATGCTGTGGAGCGTTTATACTGGTAATTCGGTTAGTCAGTCATTGAGGACCATTTCCGTGTCCTATTCATATTAATAGTAGTTTCATTATCATGTATATGCCTTTCAAGTCTCTGTGTGGCTCAATTGCTGCTGCACTTCACTAAATTATGTTATATCATACTACTAGTATATCATATTATTGCAAGCCAATGGTGTACCTAATGGCTAGGTTTACCAGACTAATTGTGTGTACTAGATTACTAGATAATACTGTTACCTTGGTTTAATTCTAACATCACTTTTACAGACAAATTACTGTTTTCTTCCTATTGGCTTGCACACACTCAGCAAGCAAGATGGAAAAATCAAGCACTGAGCTACAGCAAGAGACAAAAGCTAATCTCCAACAGAGAATGAAAGTTAACGGGGCAACTAATGTAGAAATGGACACTAAGCCAATACCATATCAACCTCTATAGCCTCACCTACCATCCTCACTACGCCATCAATGCGGAGGCCATCACGCAAATCGCACTATTACGAGGTTTCCATAGCGAGAGTGGCATGAATAATACAGCATCACAAATAGCTGGTTAAGAGTGATCATCAATATCAACTTGATAATGGAAATCTGTCTCTCTCGCATAACAGAAATGTTATGGATTAAACAGTGGAGAGAATGACTCTGGGCTGTATGTTGCCTGTCTTACATGTTCTTAACCATGAACTTGATGCTCGATGAGGCTATCCAAATAAACTTTTACAATTGTTGATTGTAAGCAATAATAATAACAGCAACAGTAATTTGCGAGGGAAGATGCCCTTAAAAAACTGACAAATATCTACTTTAAAAAGTTGAGTTTGTCAATTCTCTGGAATTCGAAATTACCACGTTGCTGCTGCTGGGCGAGGGATTGGATTTGGCTGACCACACACCAGTCCATAATGAAAGATTTCTATTTCTTCTTCTTCATCTTCGTCTTCTCTCATCATCCAAACTTTCTTCAATCACAAAGAAATACGTAAGTTAAGTGCTAGGTGCTACAGTATCATTTATCAGTTGATGAGAAGACCCTCAGGCTAAGCTACATCTAATCTAATCTAATCAACTGAAGAGTGATCTCAACTAAATCATTCCAGAGAAAGATATCGCCATCCTTATCATAGTCGTTGTTGTCCCAGAGTATCGAACGTGAAGTTGAAAGATTGACCATCACCATGTTGCTTGAAACAAACGTGCCTAAATTGAATGCCACCTTTACCGCCGTATTTCGTGGATTCTCGGGTCTTCCTGCTGAGATTGGACAAGACATATCTAGTCCCATTGTAGAAATTGGAGGCCATCGCTGGCGTGTCAATATCTATCCAGGCGGAGTTACGAAAGAATCAAAAGACAATCTTTCATGTTTTGTTGTTAAGGGATCTCCAGGAGAGATTAAAGCTTCATTTTACTCAACATTAGTCAGTCAAACAAACACAACCGACCGCTCTTGTGGCGGGGATAAAATAGTCACATTTAAACAAAATATGAAGTGGGGTGTCCATAAATTCATTACTTCAACTGACTTGAAAGATCCTTCTAAGGGATACTATGTTGATGATACCATAGTTATCCGTGTCGATCTCGTCATCTATGGCGATCTTGAAACGAAAGTGCTCAATGTCCCATGGACAAATACTCACATAACCCATTACAGTCCACAAGAATCTACATTGAAGAATGACCTCTCCTCCATGCTCTTCAATACACTCTTGTCTGACATCACCATACTCGTGGGAGAAGAGAGAATCCCTGCTCATCACTTTGTCTTGGCATTGAGATCTGAAGTCTTCCGAACCATGTTTTCATCCAACATGATCGAAGCTACTGAGCGTGTCGTGCACATTGATGACTTCGACCTGCCTGTGGTCAAAGCCATGCTGCGCTTCCTCTATTCCGATGACTGTGAAGACCACGACTTAGCAGACCATGGAGATCAGTTACTGGCCATCGCCTGCAAATATGGCATATCAGGTCTGGTGGAGAAGGTGGAAAGTCACTTGAGCTCTACTCTCACCATCGCCAATGCAGCGCAAATGTTGAAGATGGCGGACATGTGCAATGCTCAGAAGCTGAAAAGCAGTGCTCTGGACTTCATCTTTCATAATCTAAAGGCCGTCAGCCAGACAAACGATTTCTTCGAGGTGCTGGGCTTCCCATTGACTCAAGAGTTGATGCTAAAGCTGGCCCAATCTGAGCGCTCCGTGGTAAGGCAACTCTACCAACTCGTTCAAGCATGAGGTGGCATAGACCTCTATATATCGCACTTCTACATTGCACAACTTGTCAATGTATTGTAAGGAATGTCACTCGATCTGGATCTGGATTCTGGCAAAGTGAGAGCTCGAGAGGATATAATGTAGAGCATAGTATCCCCGTTTCGTCTTGTGCCAGGACAACGCTCTACTCAGAACTTGTCCTGACTAGGGACAAACATCAAAGTCCGAAAAAGCATGCCAATTCCAACTAGGCCATGAATGGAAAACAGGTCACTTGTTCAAACTCACAGGTGTGTCCTGGAAGAAGACAAATCAAGGACACTCCAGCATGCTGCTGTTCTCTACAAATCCTCCAGGAGCCATCACGGCCATCAATCTTGAATATCTTCTGAAGCAACTTCTTCTACATCTTCCTCACTATATAGCTTCAGATATCGTAATGATGGGTTGTTTGAACCAGTGGTCTCCTCTTCTCCACCCAGCAAGCTATGACCACCAAAGACTGTGACCAGGAGTCCACAAATGACTATGAAGGCACCCAACCCTTCAGTAGGAGATGCTACTTCGCTCAAAATTACATAGGATAAAATTATAGTCCCAACTGGCTGAAAGGTGCAATAAACCGTGACCAGGCTGGGAGAGAGACGCTGGCCAGCCCAAGAGAGTACATTGTACGTATAAGCCGTTGCCATGACTGAGGCATAAGCCAAAGCAAGCCACGACAATCTTTCATAGTGGAAGACAAAGTCACCCGCTTCGAACAGACCAACACATGCCCAGGCTGAGACTAGAACAGCTGTGAGGGCAGTTCCCATCCCATAATAGGCTAACGTTACCACCGATGAAGGGTATTTCGTTAACATGGGTTTCGAGAAGACAATCAACAAGGACATGCCCGTAACTTGTATAGAGGAAAGGACTGAACCCGCGATGACATTCTTCTCGTCATCATTGGAGGTGCTCCAAGCTTCAGCTAGCACCGCCCCAGACACAGCCATCGCAATACCAACCAATTTAATCCACGTTGCCTTATCCAAACCAACAAAAATTGATACCACAGTGGCTATACAAGGAATAGCTGGCTGGAAGATTGAAAAACGAGTGGCAGAGATATATTGCAGAGCGAAGACAGCGCCAACCACATTGACGAAAGAACAAATCCCCAAAAAGAAGAAGCGACCCAAATCCTCTTTCTCTATACGAAGCGCTTCCTGTTTGTAAAGAAGGATCATATACATGACTAAACATCCCAAAATCTCTCGATAAAAAGCAAATACCAAAGGATTGGCAGCACCTTTTTGAAGTGCAAGGGAGCCAACGATATGCCAGCCAGAGAAACATAATTGTCCACTAAGCGAGAGGATATGAGGGAGATACGTCTGGAAAAGCTTCATTGTTTTGGTATTATAATAGCTCTTCTCGATGAGCATGAGGTTGAACCTCCGCGTTGGCTTTTCCACATTTAATGCCGCTTTCATGAAAGCCCAGGAGGAATAAACACTGTCCAAGTTAGCAAAAAACAGGCAATAAACGCCATTATGCTGAAGGCGGATTTCTTCTCTACAGTACTCTGTACTGTGCTATGAATGCAGACAAAACAGTCTAAAGAGTTACTTCATTAGTCCAGCTTATAATAACTGTTGAGTTAATTGGGTGCTGTAGATCGGATCTGTCTGTGGTGTGAGGAGATATGTAGATTTTCGGATTAGATAGCTGGGACCTAGAGTTTCTATGCGGTGACAGATTTTCAATCAGCCGTGGTCTTGCGTCCCGGATACGGGATGAAGCTGTTCCCTCGCTCTGCGCTGCGGATTGCAAATCAATTACAAGTATTACTGTGGATTATCCAATCAGATGACTCTCTGGCAGTTGCCTCGAGACGTTCTTCACTATGTTTACATAGATTGGTTGGAATGGGAGGATCTGTCAGGATTAGATATTGCCTGTACAGGAAAGACTGATCGGGATTTATGGTTGTCTTCCTTGACTGATCTTTGGATACCAACAGGTATATTTGTTTCTATTGATAAGCGGATAATGTTTAATATATGGTTAGGTCGTCGTAAGATATATTTGAGGGAAGGTTTTGATGTGATTTTGACTGCCTTGCACAATGTTGTGGAAGGAATTGATGTGAAATCATACTGTCCTGCTCTTCGATCAGTTAAGATAGAGATTGGAAAGACTGCCCAATTTTCCAATCATCGTGTTTTTTCTCAATTTGAGACGAATCTATCAACTTTCTTTGGTCATTGCCATAGTCTACAAGAAATAGTGATGTTCTCGGATGATCTACACATTCCATCTCTTGGTAAACATCTCTCTGAGATGCTCTTGGAGGCCTTGAATGAGACATTGCGAGAGAACTCTCTCACTAAGATCTCTTTCTTGGGCTCTAATTATTGTCATGCAAGCCTAGTCATGATAGCTCGTCTCCTAACCAAGCATGCTTCTAGCTTGCAATTGCTTAGTCTGACTGTGCAAGATGGAATCGAGTTAATCACTTCCGCTCTCATTAATAATAAGACTCATGTGAGAAAGTTGGAGGTCTTTATAAAAAAGGAACCCTCGCAGAGGATGGATTCCTGGCTTTTGCCGTATCTCTCGTCAGCAGGAGATTCATTAGAGACACTCGAGGTATTGAAGCCCTTCTTCGGGGTATCTGTGAAACCCCAGGAGTTTGATTATCTCTTGGACATGATAGCAGCATTATGTCCGAAGTTGACACGACTGATAATAACTAATGCTAAACCATGCAATGCAAAGAACCTGCGTCTCCTATTTGAACAATGCCCGCATCTACAAGATGTATGTATTGATGGAACTATTATGACAAATGAGGAGAAAAAGACTGTCTCTTTCGAGGTGAGGGGTTCTGATGGGGATTGGGCGGCGTGTTTATGTCATGCATTGACAAGAAATCAGTTCAAGGTAGCGACTTTAAAACTTAAAGAGGTCTACCATCCAATGACTGATCTGAAGTCAATGCTAGAGCCTTACCAGATTAGCTTGGAGGCTTCAACAGGCGAGACCTCTTTGATCACCATATTGCATGATCTTCCCCATTTGAATAGATTATGCCTAGAGTTGAGCCTTCCCAATGACGGTACTGATGCTACTTTGGCGGCCATTGAAACGCATGCAAAAAGCCTGACAGAGTTGGAAGTTCCCATTCGTTCACTTCGTATGCTTGATTTCGCTTTTACGGATAAGTCGCTGAGCAAGCTGATCGAAGCATGCCAGTTGTTGAAGGTCCTAATAGGAGTCACCTATTGTGGATTGGAGAGTATTGTGGCTGTGTCCAAGCACTCCAGTCTGCGTAAGGTTGTTTTGACCGTTGGTAATTCAGTCTCGAAAGAGATGTTGAATGAATTTCTTCTTGATAAGAATTTGAAGTGGCCTTCTTCTCTTGAGGAAGGAGTGATCTGTTTGCCAAGCCGTGGTTTGAAATATATATTCAAAAAAGCATCACATTGTTGGACCTTATGAGGTGGCTGCCATAACTTTAACTAATAGAAGAGGGCGAGAGAGCTTTACATGAACTGCATAAAGTATAGCTATTACCCTCTGGTCAACTACTTGTACAATCCAGATTTTACGAGGTTTCGATAAATTAATTACTTTAGCTGACTTGAAAAACCCTTTCAAGAGGTATCATCTATGTTGATGACATTATTACACATTCGTCAACACTGAAGAATGACCTCTTCTCCAAGCTCTTCAATCAGATATCACCATCAAGGCGACTGCCTGACACATGTTGTCTTGGCATTGATCCAGTATTAATAACTTCGCGAGCTAGTTAACTCTAACTTAATCTCCCTTCAAGCGCAAGGGTCAGAAAGAGAAGTTGTTAAATTATCCGTTTGCGAGTGGTCCACCCAAAGAATGTTGAGCGTGTAGTTGGAGCATTTTCATGAATGCCACCTTAACCACACTACTGTATATTTTCTGGACTTCTTGTATAAAGTGGAGAAATAGCGACCAGCCCCATCGCTGAAACAGTTGGAGTGTGAAGATCTATCCAATGGGATGGATTATCAGGAAGAATAGAATAAAAGCAGGAGATGGTTGATGATAGTCAAGATCATGTCATCACTTAAATGTAGCGATAATCTAGTTTATTAGTTGGATCAAGAAAGCTTTGACCTTTCGGTGAATATATAAAAAAGTAGTCGAAGCATTCTTACATCAAACGGTAAACGTTTAAATTACAGCGACGGACCAGCTGGACTACAAACAATACAATTGGACCTGTCTATAGTAAGGTAATGGTATATTGGGGAACATAGCAAAAGAGGATAAACCAAGACCAAAACGAAAGAACAATATTCAAAACTCAGCGGGTAGTTGGAATCATCATCGTTTACACCTTCAGTGGGACGTTGGTCCACGTCGCACCAGCATCACGAGATACTGTGACATCATATGAAGTCAATGCGACTAGCACTTTGAAGTCAGCACTATTTGCACCGTAGCGCCAACTCTCATTGTGATTATAGGCGATACCCCATGTTTGACCGAAGTCAGACGACACGAAAACTTCACGGTCATTGGTTAAGGCCAACAGGTTCTTACCTGATGCACTGGCTGACACACGATAGAAGTTGATATACCATAAGTCAGGGTAGATCTTTGCAATTGTCTCCCAATGAGCACCACGATCTTTGGAGAGATAATTAGCATTCGTACCCGTGATAGTCAATAGTTGACCAGTCGCATCACAGGTAATCGATGTAAATGTGTCATAAGGCACAGCTAACTTGAGCCAAGTCTTTCCAAAATCATCCGAGATGATAAGTATACCTGATTTCAAAGTCAAACTTTGTTGTCCAATGGCAGCTAAATATTGTCCTGTAGAATCAGAAATAATTTTAATAAAGACTTTACTATGTAAAGAATTATTAATAATCCATGTTTCTCCACCATTTGAAGAAAAATAGACAACACCTGGACCTGGTAGACTATTATCATAACTACTTGCACTTGCTAAACGATCACCAATAGCATTTGTTGTAATCGAAATATAAGTATCCAATAGAGTAGCATCTGATCCTGTCCAAGTTTGTCCAAAATCTTTTGAATACCATATACCACTTGATTTTGAACCAATTGTCATATGTTGACCACTTTCATCCACTGAACAACCATACCAATATTCTATGACAGTAGGATAAAAATCAGGAATTTGAACAAAAGTTTGACCAAAATTTGAGGATAAGAAATTATGTGATCCTGTTAATAAGATATATTGTCCTGTACCACTTGTTGCTACACATTGATTATTGTTTGTTGCAAGTACAATTGTTGTTATACTTATTACATATAGTACAACAAGAAACAAGCTAACCCACATCATCATGCTTTCCTTTCCTTTCGTTTACTACTATCAGACAGCATCACTAGATCAACTACTTTCTCTTGCTGCCCTTCCAAACAAATGTAGTGGGTGTTAACTTAAGGCACTCTCACAGCAGCTCTGGCATTAACTTAAGATGTTCTCTGTGGTGTGAAGTTAAATCCATTCTCTATGGTGATGTTAACTTAAGGCGGCGGACCAGTCATTGACAACAACAACAAGAAGAAGAAGAAGAAGACAAACAACAACAACAATAACAACAACAACATAACTATTATCAGATAAATAAGGAATAAAAAACAAAACAAAACAAATGGGAAAGGCTAAACCAACTAAGAAACATCGTCCATTAGATAGTACTGGTGGTGGTTCTTATAACACTACCACTCCTTCTACCACTACTACCACTACCTCTACCTCTCACAGTGGTCACAGTAGTGCTACTAATATGGTAATAGATAACCTGGCATTAAATGAGTTAGAAAGTAATCTTGGTAGTCTAGATCATCTTCAACGACAAGCTGCCTGTCGTTTACTTTCCGATCTTTATCAGTTTAACATAACACAACACGGTTCACTTGAAGCATTAGCTTCCAAGAAGATTTTAATGAAACTTGGTATGAGATTGATTGATCATTGTATTCCAGTACAATTAGCAGCTAGTCAAGCATTAAAAACATTAAGTGATTGTCATGATATTAAATTATGTCATCGATTAATTAGTGTGGGTATCTTTCGTACTGCTATTACTTTAGTCATGACTGATGGAGGAGGAGCAGGAGGAGGAGGAGCAGGAGGAGGAGGAGGAGTGGATGACGTCAGGCAGAACCTCCTCTACTCTATTGCTAACATCTTGACTACCTTACCTGAGGCAGGTGAAGAGATTGGTCAACACTATCGAGACTTCTTACCCTTCCTCTTCTCTCTCTTACAAGGCAGTCTTCATGGTGTAGTAGTAGCAGAGAAGAAGCAGGAGGAGGAGCAGGAGGAGGTGTCACCTCTGCGGGTAGTGAACACAGTGGGTAACGTCCTCATCGTCGCTCTGAAGACACGCTGTGTGGAGTTAGTACGCGAGGAAGACTATCTTCTCGTATCTAACCTTGTTAATCAATTTCTTCTTGCTGGTCAAGTTACTATAGTAAGAGGAGGTGATGGAGGAGGAGGAGGAGGAGGAGGAGAAGTGTTGGTTAGTATACCATCTCTACAAGAGAAGGATTATGATCATTGGGTAGTACTCTTACAGTTATTAGAGATCTTGTTATGCTTGCATAGTCGAGGTAGAGCATCCTCCTCCTCCTCCTCCACCACCTCCTTGGGTATGATGGAGGTAGTGAAGGTTCTGCTAGCTGTGCTTCAACGTGTGCTCGCTGACCCACAACTACTACAAGGTAACCCACTACCATCCCCCCTTTCCCCCCTACCCTACCCTCTGTTATCCTTTGGACTAACACACGATGTGTGTGTGTGTTTGGTAGCGCCACAACCTCGCACTACCTCGACCCCAACTGTTACCACTTCTGCAGTGGTAGATGAAGGCATGGAGACGGAAGAGACTGTCCTGGACAAGGAGCAGCAGCAGCAGGAGGAGGAGGAGAGCCAGTGGCAGCTCTCTCTCGCTGAGGTTAGCTACCTCTCTGTCCCCCTTCCCCCCACCCCCTAACACTCTTGCTTGTGGTCTAGACTATCTTAGAGATGCTCACTGGGACTGCGATCTTCTTGACTGAGCAGGCTACACTCTATGCTGAAGCAGGAGGAGGAGGAGGAGGAGGTAGTCAGCAGCAGGGGGTAGTAGTCTCTGCAGCAAGTCTTCAACAAAGTGCTATTGTCTTCCATGAAGGCAAAGTCACAGCTAACATGATGGAGACGATTCTACATCTCCGAACAGTCTTCAACTACCACCTCACTAGTACATCTCCTACCCCCTCAGAAGGAGCAGGAGGAGGAGCAGCAGCAGGAGGAGGAGGAGGAGGTAGTAACAGTGGTAGTCCAGTGCAGTATGTAGTTGATAGACTAGGCTGCCAGGTGTTGGTCACCTTAGAGAAGACTACCACCACAGCGATTGAAAGCAGTCGCTTGGACCTCCTCCACTGCCAACTCTCTACCACTACAGCAGCAGCGACAGGGACAGGGACAGTGACAGTGACGGTAGCAGCTATTCGTCATCATTACATGCAAGGTTACCTACGAGGTCTCATGGAACATTTGACTTGGTTACATGGTGCTGTAGAAGCAATTGCCTCGACAGTTATCATGCTAGACGATCACAATGAGAGTCAGAGTCAGAAGAAGAAGAAGATTATCTCATCTAGTTGGATTACCTCCTTGGAAGAAGAAGAGGGAGTTGGAGGAGCAGGAGGAGGAGCAGGAGGAGGAGGAGGAGGTAGTACAACATTGAAAGTGTCAATTGTAAACAACGCTGTCTTATGTTGGGAACTATTACATGTTCTCTTAGAGATTGTTACCTTATCTAATCTACATGAACATGATGAAGTGAAAGAGTTAGTTACACTAGTCTTAAGATGGCTACAATGTCCTTATTTGGAGATTATAGTCTCTGTGGTGACTTGTGTTTCCTACCTCGCCACCTCCTCCTCCTCCTCCTCCTCCTCTACTACTACTACCACTACTACTGGTAGTAGTAACAGTAGTGAAGGTAGTGTAGCAGGAGGTGGGAGTGGTCGACTACCAGTGAGCTATCACAGTCTACTGTCCAATGCTTTAATCAATCGAGCAATGCAACCATCAGCTTTTAGTTTCGATACCTCTACCTCTTCTACCTCTTCTACCTCTTCTTCATCACAAGGTAGTCGTAATGACAATGTTCATCGATCTTCTATCCTTGTCATGGATGTCTGTGTGAATGCTCTCATTGATCTTCATGCTAGTGATGATATGGATTATCTAACAGCCTTTGCTAAGATGGGATTAGGTGGGAAGTTACTTTCTATACAAATGCAATTAAATCAAAGTTATATGAATAGTACGACAGGTGGTAGTAGTGGTAGCAGTAGTAAGAAGAAGAAAGTGTTGTCATTAGAAGATGAAGAGAAAGTAGAAGAGACTTTACAGAATCTTACTAACTTCTTGTCATACAAACACTCTTGCTTGAATGGTAACAACAACTCTTAACTTAACCGTTAGTCTAACTTAACCGTTAACTTAAGCCGTTAACTTAACTGATCTCTCTCTTCTCTTCATACAGTACAAGTACCAACAAAGCAACATTAACAATGATTGTGATTGTTGTTGTTGTTGTTGGCAGTGTTATTGTTGTTACAACAACAGTCAGTATGTATGGTGTCTCTCTCTTCTTCTTCTTCTTCTTCTGCCACTCTCTCACTTTGTAATTGCAATGTCTACTACTAGTCTAGTCTACTATACCTCAGAGACTTCTTCTTCTTCTTCTTCCTCGTCTATTTCCTACAGTGTGGTGTCTTATCTACTGTAGTAGTTTTACACTATGAGTAACATTAACTTGAATTGGAAGTTAGGCTAAGCAGTAGTGGAATAATAATAAGTGGTAGTAGACGACGAGTAATAGTCCGCACAATTGTGTCCTCACATCAAGCAATCGCTATTTGAACAGGATGAATCTTCCCTATTTGTATCTGAGCCAAATAGGATGAATCTGAGCCACAGCAGGCCCAGCGCAGCACACACAGGCACAACACCTTTAACTCGTTTTTAGTAGTGCTTTGAAAGACCAGGTGGATATATTGCATGCGAGTACTACATTTTGTTTCTAGTACATATTGTATACTACTACATTTCTTGACCATTGTTAGCATTGCTTAATTTAGATGATTAATAGACTTCAGCCACAAACATCTCTCTCTTAATTATTTGCCTCTGAATAGCTACAGTTAGCTATATTAGCTTTATTCATTATCAATTGTATGTTTGTTTGTCTATATAGGGATTAAGGAAGCAAAGGGACATGAGCAAGTCGTGTAGCTGTTAGTAACCCCAAGACTAAGAAGCTCACTGTACCAACCACATTGACTAAGAAGACCACTATAGCTGTAGCTGTTACCCGCTTTACAGTCAATCGTGCTTGAAAGAAGTCGATCAACTTAGTAAAGAGAGGAGAGATTGCTAAGGCAAGACTAAAGCGAGCAGGTCGAATAACATTATTGGCTGCCCATAGTCCAGAATAAATCAAAAGAAAGAACTTCCATTGTCCTGGTGCTAAAGGACTCAGACCATATTTCTTCCCATGAGTTACCCATGCTATGATCATACAGGTAATATAAGAGACATTAGAGACAAAACCATAAGCTAGAAGCATTTGTAAACCAAGTTTGGATAGTTGTTCTTTAGAAAATAATCCTTGACCTTTCCATCCTTTGCCTTGAAGAAGATTGACGACTCCTTGCATGGTCTGATTGACAGCTTGTTTTACTTCTCTTTCATTAGTGAGATCAAGAGCTAATGGCTGTCTTTGCAGACGATAAGAGGAAGAAGAAGAAGAAGAAGAAGACTGAAAACCAACTGAAGGATATGAAGTGGGGAGGAAGGGATAAGAGAAAGTGTGTGGGGTGTGGCGAGGAGGTGTGGAGTGAAGGAGGTGTACTGAATGAAAGGAGGTTGAGTGGTGGAAAGCATGGCAGAGTGTGAGTCTCTCACTACTCCAGCACAGTAACAAGACAAAGATCACATAACGTGACAATAACAAAAGACGACCTTCTTGCATGAGATCTCACTCCGTGAGGTGGGGGAATAATACTTGACAAGGAGATATCAATATTTGATATAATATAACACAGTCCGCGGATAAAGACCGTGATGATGATAATTGGAATTGAATTGCCTTGATTTGCTCACAAAGCCTCCCTTCCTCTTTTAAGTTGCCATGAGAGCATGGATTCCACGGACTCCATGGAATGAAGCGATCAACATTTTCGTTCATCTGCTGATCAATGGCATCATCTGATCGTGTGATTGGTGCTGGTATTCTCATACTTTCAGGTGTCATCTTTCTTTACTACTCTACATGGGTCTTAGTTCTGGTAAGCTCCTCTACCCCCTTCTCTCTCCCTAATTACGATACTGATGACTTGTCTGTGCTACTGTCCAAAGCCGTTCATGGCTCCAAACCATCCTGTGCATAGTCTCTTCCTTCCTCAAGTCTATGCGATCTCCATCCCCACCACTATCTTTGTGCTTCTTCTCTCAGTGGTGGGAGTCTATGTGGGGTATGTGTTTGTCACTGAAGTAGGCAAGAGAAAAAAGAGATGATAGCCTCTTCTCTCCCTGTTTTCAAGAACCATGGGACAGCTTTGATCGGATTAGCTCACACACACTATCGAGTTCCTTTGTACTGTGCCCTCGCCCCCCCCCCCCCTCGTGGCAGAACAGAAATGTCACTGTTGGGTTATTAGCTTCCTTGGCTACTAACAAAGTTACTACTCTTGCTCATTCAAGTAGTTGCTGCAACCTCCTAGAACATGATGTAATCTGTGTAAGTAGTAAATCTATCTGTTCTTTCTTAACAATGCACTTTGAGTTGCTCTTATGCACATGATGTTACACACCACCTGTATTGCATTCATCTTTGTTCACTACAATGAAAACACTTCTGCTGATTATTAGAATAATATTTCTTGGAATTGGATTGATTTGGTCTAATTTAAGATAAATGGACAAGTTTAACTTAACTTAAGTTAAAACTCTCAGATGCTACTAATAAAAGTACCATTCTATGAGTTATAACTCTCTCTAGCGCTCAGGCAGTAGTTCTCCCTGCTGTGGTGCAATAATTGCCAAGCCAAGTGGTCATCTCTCCTAGTGTGATAATAGTCTAGTATGAGCAATCCACCACCTGGTGATGAAAGTAAGAAGAGGAAGAGAAGAAGTGGATGGGATGTAGATAATGTGGAAGAAGGAAAGAAATCGTCTCCATGGCCACCACTTCCTCCTACAGCCCCTCCACAACTTTCTGTTCCAGTTCCACCTCCACCTTCCTCTTCTTACCCAATTTCTACATTAACCACATCTCCTCTACCTGGTATTTCCTCGCTATTAACTCCACAGTTACCCAAGCCAAATAGTCGTATTTATGTGGGGTAAGTAGCTACTAGTACTAAAGTATAAATCTAGTTTAGTTGATATTAATTCAAACTTTGTTCTATTTTTGATTTTAAAAAAAAATGAGCTAATCTCTTATATCTCTTGTATGGATTGTTGAAATTATTAGTTCTATCAATTATGATCTTCGTGAAGCAGATCTAATTGCTTTGTTCTCAGTGTTTGGTCCTGTTGTGAGTTGTGATATGACCTTGGATAATAGTACAGGGAAGCATAAAGGATTTTGCTTTATTCAATATAGTGAACCTGCACATGCTGAAGCTGCTATGACTATGGATGGTTTTCAAGTTGGAGGTCGTAAAGTAAGTTGTTGTAGTTGTTGTAGTTGTTGTAGGATAGATACTATTAGTATTAGTTATTGTCATAATATATGGTATTCTGCTACATGCTCATGCTCTTGCTGTCTTTCTTGATCAATCTTCTATGATCCAGCTAATCAGAAATGATCATATATTTTCTCTCTTTCTCTCTCTGTTCGTTCCTTCTTTGTCTTGGTGTATGTTGTTGTTGTGGATGTTGTCTCTTTGTTTTGTCTCTCTTTCTTTCTTTCCCCTTCTGTTTTTTGCTGTTTTTCTTTCTTGGTTTTGGACATGTTTGATGTAAAGCGTGCTTGTAGATCAAAGTTGGAAGACCTTTCAATGGCAATGGGACGACTTCTTCTATTGGTGGCAACCCAATGGGCATCAATTTCGGTGCTTTTCCAGGTGCCAATGCTGCTGCACCTTTCTTGGGTTTAAATGCCAATACAAATTTAGCTCTTGTACAACAAGTGAGCATCCATCTTTCCTTTTAAACGCTGTATACGGAACTAATAGAGAATATTGTTGTGTCAGATTGTGGCAGCAGCAGCTGTGGCACAACAGGCTCAATATTTGAATCCCTTGGCAACGGTTCCTAGTAATCCACCCATCCCTTCTGGACCACCACCTGTGACGATAACGGGCGGGGTATTATCGCCATGTATAGTGGTTAGCAATATCCCAAAAGAAGTGAATATTGCTGATGTGTTAAAACTTTTTGAGCTACACGGATCAATCAAGACCAATAAGACGATTCCCGCTCAGCGTCTTGAACCTCTTGCTTACTATGATGTGCTCCTGGAATATGAGGACGATACTAGCGCCCAAAACGCTATTAAGGCCATGCAAGGTTACATGCTACGGAAGGTTGCTCTGGAGATCGAGAGTATTTCTAAGGTTCGTTTTGGCCAACTTCAATCTCTCACTCTACCTCCGTCAAAGCTATGCAAACGCGTTCGATTGGATAACATGGTAACTGTTGAGGATACCAAGGATCCTGGACTTGAAGAAGAAATTGGCGATGAAGCTCGAAACTATGGAAAACTTGGCGATATTGTTATTGAAGTCAACGAAGTGGAGAATGCAGCAACGATCACATTGAGCTATGAGGATGAAGAAAGTGCTTTGAAATCTTATCGTGGACTCAATGGAAGACTGTTTGCTGGAAGAAAAATTAAAGCTACCCTCCTTCCCGAGAATGAGTAAATAATCATAGTTTGCTATCTACAGAAATTCAAGTAATTGTTGAACAAACTTCACCTACACCTTCTTCCAAACTAAGGAGAGTCTAGTTCATCTAAGATGCTTTCCATCTTTTGTGGCCTTACCTCCACGATTTTGCTTCTTTTGTCCAAGAAGTGCAAGATCATTGTTTGGGACTCTCTTTCCTCCAACAGTTACTCGAAAGCCTTGCCCAAACTGTTTGAACTCCACCTCGACGTGAGCTCCTAAAGGAGTTCGGGTTATTTGAAGCAACAACTCCTCCACAAAGTCATCGATCTCAGAATAGGTAAATCGCTGCATCCCACTAAGGCCAGTCAGACAATAACTGATATCTCGCAACGAGAATAGGTTTTTTGACTCATCATTTGATGCCGCTGCTGTCTTTGGATCCGGATTATCACTAAGTGCTCGAAGTTTTGGTAACAGGGCTAGTAACACAGCACGAGCTTCATCGCAGTTACTATCGAAACCTTGCAGGCCTAATCAAAATCACAAACGCACTGTTCTTTAGTGTTTGCAAGACAAACATAAAGAAGAAAATTATTTCATACCAAAACACGTGTACGCTATCTCCCTAGGGCTCATCGGTTCGGAGCAACCTTCTAACTCTTCAGCCAATAGGCCCAAAGCCTCGCGCACTATTTCGGATCCTTTGTCACTGTTTGACATCGTCTGAAGACCAGAAATGGCATTAGCTATTTCTTGAGCAGAAAAGTTTAACACTGGTAGATTTCGAACAGCTCGAGACTGTTTAAGCTTGAGTGTGAGGAGCCGAACGATATCAAGCACTTCAGTGTACAGCGAAGACATTTGTTGAAGTCCAAAGAATGCATTAGCAATTTCTTGCGTTTTCATTATACCGCTTTCACTTTGCATGGAGGCTTCTATCAAAGGAGATAACCTACTTAAAGTCGAGCGCACATCTGCATGTTCCGCAGGCATCGAGCGCATGGAATAAAGCGTATTCCCTATTGCTTGGCCGTCTAAAGAGACAACCTTTTCTGTTATGATTGACAATATCCTATAAACATTACTTTTGAAGGGAGAGTTTTCAAAAATCCCATGCAATCCCTTAACGCACATTGAGAATCCTTGGGGAGAAAGATACTCGTGCTGTGTTTTGTTTGCATTTTCTGCAGCAGCACCACCATGGAGAGTGGCGAGCTGCCGTTCAAGAAACATTAAGAGTAAATGTAAGTCTTGGTGACAATTTTCAACATCTGCCAAATCCTGCATGATGTAAGCCAACATAGCCATCTCTTGGCTTGATAACCATTGTGACGGTGCCTTACTTGTATTCAATAGGAAACTTGTAACCCGCGAACGGACCTCCTGCAAACCTGGATGAGTATAGTCCATATTGCGCATCTCGTATAGAATAGTCACCAAATGATGATTGTCATATTCATGTTTCTGTAACCATATTCTTGTAGAGTTCGAGGGTGGGAGAAGGTGAGGTAAGGCCTCATAGATAATTTCCATTTCTGCAGACTGTGAAAACTTGTGCCTTAAACCAGTCAAGAGAGAACAAATTTGAGAGCCTTTCCAATGCTTCCACACCATATTCTTGCCGAGTGCATGATCCCGCAGACGTTTTGCTAGGTAATTCAACAAACGCTGTACTTCTGGACTATCGTCGTTCATTGACTTGAGACCATGAATAGCCATTGACAAAACCGTGCTTTCCCTTTCCATTTTCATCTCTGAATAAGATTCATCAACTTCTCCAAGAGCTAAATTCTCCTGAACTAAGTCTACAAGTGAAAGAACTTCCTTGTGTTGGCTTGAGAAGTCACGCAAACCAAACAATATTCGACTACACTTTTCCAAAGTGAAAGGGTCACTCATTGCCAATGACGTGGTCAACTTGAGAGTCAATGCATTCATTAAATTGAGTACTGCACCATTTCGTGTTGATGAAAATGGATGCAATAAATAGAAGATTGTCACTAAATTCTCCACCTCCCAAACCGTCTCTTTACTTTCTAACACTTTCCTAGCTAATATATTCATCCATTTCTTCACCATTTCCTCATCACTATTCATCTTTCTTATTCCTGTTAAAATAAGAATAAGACAAATGGATGAGATATTAACTTTAGGATGTCTCAATCTCTCATATAATATCTCTATTAATTCTCTTCCTTCAGAAGTCAAGAAGGCAAACTTTTGAATACCATAGATTATATTAGCAATCTCTTGGCCTCTTAACATTACAAGATATTGAAATTCAGTATTTGTAGGAGGATTTACTGAAAGAGACTTTTCATTCTTTTTTATCCATTTAATTTTCAGTTTTTGAATGAAGAATTGAAGATAAACTGAAAGATATGGTGTCTTAGGAGGACAGTGTTTTAAAGCATAGAGACCTTGTGCGATAGAAATAGGATGATGAAAGAAAGAAGAGCCATCATATCCTACTTCTTCTCCTCCTCGTTTATATGATAGCTTCTCTAAGGATTGAAAGCGTTGGAGAAGATCATTTAATGAGATAATTTCTGCAATATTTCGACCAAATTTTGCATTTTGTTGCATAACTTGAAGGATATGAGAACATCTAAAGAGTGATGGATTAGATTTGATAGATTGTAAACATCTCAATGATTCTTCACTAGGATCAAGTTCAATAGGAATGCTACTACTGCTGCTACTTCTAGTGGTGATGATCCCATTGTTGGAGGTCCCGTCATCCAATAAGTGAGAATGATCTGATTTAAGAGAGATGATGATAGGTCGAAGTCGGATGGTAGATAACTTTAAAAAGTGATAAAAGCAAACAGCATTTGGAATAAAAGCCAATAAGGCAATTGTCTCAAGCAATGATATCTTCATTGGTTAATCATTATCAGCAAGAGCAAGAGACGTCAGCCTGGGAATATTAACTTAATAAGACTCTGTCTATAACACTATTGCGCGGGGATGCAAGGAATATTAACTTAAGAAGACTTGGCGCTCAAGGAAAGGAGGCCGGCCACCAAGGAAGGTCGTTAGATTTCATATTTCTTTTCTACCTTCCAGTTTTTATATTTTAATCAGTCCATTTTCGATTAAGAGGATTAGGTGTTATGCCTCGTTTAAAGATTTTCCTTCTATTTATTCTGTTATTTTCGTGTGCTCTCCTCTGTACGATTGATGCAAGTCGAGGAGGGGATCTTCCTGAAGACAGTTGCGATGGAGAATGGGTTACTGCGAATCATGACCTTCCTCTTTATCACTTGGATGAGTCCAGAGCACTTATGAATCGTTCAAATGTTGAGCAAAGTGTCCGTAATTTCCTCGATAGCGCCTGTCCTGGACAACGCTCTGCCTATAGCTGTTACTTCACAGCGGACAACCCGAAAGCACTTGAACGAGCAGGATTATTGGAAAGAAGAGACTTTCAACTTGCATCCAATAGTCCTTGTGTACCTTATACTCCTGCAGCATTTTTGAAGTTAATGAGAAATCGTAAGATGTTAATGATTGGAGATAGTATTAGTGCACAAATCTGGCAATCCATTGTTTGTTCACTCTATCGCATAGATGAGAGTTATTTTGATGTAGAGTACTGGATTGAACCAGATTGTGTTGATCCTCACAAATGCCCTGCCAGACCTTCACCAGATCATGGACATATAGTCAACGGATATCTTGCTATGCGATCTACCAAAACACAAATGATTTTCGATTTTCGTTCTGTTCATGGTAAATTGAAAGAACTATCTCGACTAGTGCAAAAGAACAATTTGAATGAAAATGATATCGTAGTAATAAACTATGGTATCTTCTATAACAGTCGAAGTCAATATGAAGCTATGCTTCAAAACTTATCACAAAGTCTACAGTTGGTATTAAGTCATCCATCTAGTCCATTCATCTTCTTTAGACATTCTACACCACAACATTTTGATACAGCAGATGGATTTGATGATAGTTCAAGAAATCGTTCAAGTTATGAATGTGTTAATTCCTCTACATTTGATAGAGATTGGAGAAATACTCTCGCAGAGGAAATCATCCGACCTTTGACAAAGCAATATCCTAGTAGGTTTGGTATGATTCCTATTTCTTATGGTCTCTATACTCAACATGATGCACATGCTGGTAATGGTGATTGTACACACTGGTGTTCACCAAGTGGTATTTTTCGTTATATCCATACTGTCACTTACAATGCAATTCATCATACTCTTCTCGTTGCCCAGTCTCTTAATTCTACATCTTCAAGAGATAGTATAGAGATAGAAAGAGATGAACGTGAAGGACATAATCGAGAGGATGTAACTTGGAAGATGCATCCTATGCTTAGAAATGGAGACTTTGTACAAATTGAAAATGATCCCAAGACTATGTATTTAATAGACAAAGGAAAACTTCGACCTTTCCGAAGCCTGGATTTCTTCACAGCTAAAGGTTATGATTGGAGTAAAGTACGAAGAATCCCTGTCAGAGTTGGACATAAAGCAACGAAAGGCGAGATTTTCCCATAAAATCAATCACTTTTCATATAATCTACCCAGTAAAATGTGCTTTATGCTCTACTTCTCACTTCTTCTCTATATGATCATCATAAAGATAAAAATGAACAGTTCATATTAATATGACTTCAAAGCAGAAAAGCAGATTGCTGATATAACGATCGATATACAACATATATCCTGGACGGAAAAGAAGCTGTCGATTTTGATTTGACGATGGTGAGGTTAATCTGTTAGCTAGTGAGGAAAGAAAGCTATCATCATAATAAGTCGCAATATTATTATTATTATTGTTATTATTGTTTTATTGCGGCTTTTTGTGTGAGACTCTTCTTCTTCTATCTTTGCTATCTGTAGTTGTAAATTAACCCCTACGTGATCGTCCTTCAAACTTGAGGTTGTTAGTATTTTTCATAGTTTGAATCATCATACAAAAGGAGATTGCCAAGGGTAGTAATAATACTATGTAGTAATAATCATTGCGTACATATAGCTTAGGTTACAAGGTTACTAGGTTAAAGAGACAAATGCACCTAATGTCTTAGTTAACTTTTCTTTTCTTGTATCTCTTAATCGCTTACTTTCAATGAGATCTTCTTTCACTACTTGTACAGGATCCATTGTAGTTGATAATGCTTTCTTCATAAGACTTGTTTGTGAACTTTGAATAGAAAAGGAAGAGTTATTTCTTGAAGTAGTAGTAGTAGTAGAACGATCATTTTTATTTTCTAATTGTCGTTGATAGGCTTCTAATCGTTCTTCTGTTAATTTCAATGTCTTTTGACTTAATTGATGAATATCTTTTAATTTTGATCCTTTCAATAAAGAAGAATGAGAATTCTTTCTAGATGATAGTCTACTATCTATCTTAGGTAGAGAAGAAGAAGAAGAAGTTGTAACTGGTAAACATGATGATGGTGTTGGTGGTTTAGCTAATGTCTTCATAGCTGATGTAATATAACTATTTAGACTTGTCCAACTTAATACAAACTTTTCATTACGATAAGCATGTATAATACAATTAAGAATACCTTTACTTGTTAGACTAATATTCATGAAAGTTTGATATCTTTCTAATGAACAACCATTTTTTAATAATTCTTTAATTTCATTTTCTTTAACAGTATTAGATAACATAATTAATGGTGGTGGTGGTAGAATAGATTCAGAAGGTTCAACTTCTTCCTTTTGTTCAGGTTCTTGTATTATAGTAGTAGGTCCTTTCCCAACTGGTTTACTAGGAGGTGACGATGACACTGACACTACTTCTTCTACAGGTGGAGGTAGATCAATAGGAATAGGTATAAAATACCTTAATGGAATATTAGAATAACCTATTCGTATTGAAGTATAATCTTGGAAGTTAATACGTTCAATAGAACCTAATGATCCAATAAGATAACAATCAGGTAAGGTATAAACTACTATATGATCTGAAGCATATTGAACTAGTACAATATCCATTTTTTCTACATTATCAACAGTTTTACCATTATTACCATTATTGCCATTTTTACCACTATTACCATGGGCTGTGGTAATATGATTATATTCTAATCCTATTGAAGGTAGAATATGAATAGCTATAATACAATCATTAAATAAATCTTGTCGATAATTAATAAATGTTGTATTATATAAATCAAATTCTATTCCACCATTATCATTATCATTATTATTATCATCACTACTACTATTAATTGTAGTAGTGATCATAGTAGTGGAGACTTTATTATTAATACTGTTATTATTATTGTTATAATAGGTTAATGTACCATCAGCAGCACCTGCTACTATTTGAAGAAATTTCGTATTAGTATTGAAATAAGATTTCAATCTTGTAATAGCAACAGGATGTTTTCCTAATGTTACAATTAATTGATTTAATAAAATATTCCATAATGATAATTGACCATCTTCTTGTCCAATCACAATATATTCAATTTCTCTTTTATCATTCATAATAAGATCAATTTCTGTAATATTATGAGAGAGATTCCATCGTATTACTTCATAAATCTCACATGGAATAGGAGGTGGGGTAGGTGGTAATAATTCCATACCTTTACCTGCTGATGCTTTAGTATCAGGTTTTTTGGCTTCTTTTCCAGTTGGTTTATCTTCTGGTTTCACTTGAAGACCTAATTTAATAAGAAAAGGATATCCTGTGAGAGTCATGACAAGTCGTATCGTCGGATATTTGGATAATTGGAATGGTACAAAAGAATTATTATCACTGAGATTGGATGATACTGATGTAGCAGCAGCGGCAGTAGTAGTAGGTGTTGCCATTTTATTATTATTATTATTGCTATTTTCTTGTTCTTGTTTCTCACTTGATGAAGAAGGGATAATAATAATAGGTGAAAGAAATCGAAGATCTCTCACACCAGCTCTTCTTCTATTATTTCCACCCTCACTACCACTACCACTACCACTACCTCCAGCAGTAGTACTGCTGTTGTTGTTACTGTTACTACCAGTTGTATTAGTTCCACCTCCAACAGGAATCATACCGCCTCCGGCAGTCACACCACCTGCTGCATTTGGCGCGGCGGTGCTGTTATTGCTGCCACTGCCACTGGCACTGCCACTGCTGTTGTTGCTGCCAATCCGCTGATTGTCAATCTGCCACTGTGCCACAATAACAGGTGTTTTCATCACTACACCTGAAGATGATGATGAAGATGATGATGATGATGATGGTTCTCCCATAGATGATTGTCGTGGTGATTTATCAATTAAAAGATCTTCTTCTTTTTCTTCAATAATACGACGTGCTTTATATCCTTGTGATAAAGAAAGTTGATATAAACGACACAGAGGTTGTTGTTGATTTTCATCATTTATCACCATAGCTAATAAACTACCATCTTCATTTAAATTTAATCGAATATAATCATGTAATGCAAATAGATATTCTTCACTATCATAAGCAAAAGGACAATCTAAATACATATCATGTATTTTCTCATAGATTGCTTCTTCTGGACCTTGAAGAGATAAAAAGAGATCTACTACTTGCAAATGATATTTCAATATTCTACGTGGTTTCCAATAGTCTGCTGGTGTTGTTGCTCCTTTTTTAGTATTTCCTGCTTTTTTAGCTGCTGCTGCTAGAGCCTCTGGGGTCATTGTCTCCGTGAAAAGATCCAGACCTAGTAATACAAGACGCATAGTATGTCTTAATGCATGAGATGGATTATTCTCTATACTTCCTCCTCCTCCTCCTGCTGCTGTAGTTGTAGTTATTCCTGGATTAATATCATCTAAAGAGATGATTTGAGATGTTTTAATAATGATATGACTAGAAGGTGTGATAGTATAGAAGATAGGAGGATTGACTGTATAATCTGTCATAGTATTAGTACTATCACTAGTAGTAGTAACAGTAGTATTCTGTTTTCCTCCTCCTCCTCCTTCACTACCATCACCACCTGGGGGTTCAGGTGGTAGTGGTCGTAGTGGTAGATAGGTGAGGATCACACCACTCTCAGCTGATATTGCTGTTAAACGATGATCTGGAAGACTGACCGTTGATATCACATTATGACAGATTAGACTACTTGATAGAGAAGAAGGCAAATCCTTGTGTTGACGTGGTAGCAGATGATGACGTAGGTTATGATTACGTTCTAAAGGTCTAGCTTTTCCTTCTTCATCAATATGATATTCTGGATGATTTCTTAGAATTTGAAACCAAACAGGATCCAGTATTTCACTCTATCATCATCATCATCATCATCATCATCATCATCATCATCATCATCATCAGTTTAGTTTGCTTAGTGTTAGAGATGAAAAGGGTGTTGGTGTTGTGTGCGAGTGTGTACATGTGTTCAGTGTGTGTAAGATATATAGTACATAGTAATAATGACATGTTATGTTTACCTCTAAGATCTTTATAACAACCTTCTCAGACTCATTCAAATGATCATAAGGGGTAGTGTTAGGGATTTGATCTTCTTCTGTCAATTCTTCTTCTTCTTCCACTTCCTTTGAGACGGAACGATTAGTTAAGGTCTTAGAAGTAGTTCCATTGACAAAAGATGACTCGGTTAATTTGTACTTCATTTATCTACTTTAACTACTTCGGTGCTTTTGTTTTTGTTTTTGTTGCTTTGATTTGATTTGCCTGCTGATGAAACGGCCAAAACTCGAAACTCGAAAATCCAAATACACCGAATATCGAACTTCAGAAACTCGAAACATCGAAACTACGAAAATTCCATCAACTGGAGCCACCCCACCATCCATGCCTCTTGACCATCAAAGCATAGGGTTAGTGAAGAAAAATGGCATCAACAAGCTTTTATGTCTTGTTTGAAGCAGCCTCTGGCTGGGGACTCTTTACTGTCTTAGAAGGTGAAGAAATTGGTACTCAAGTACAGGAGGTAATTTCCTCCTTCACTTCCTTTTCACCACCTCAGTTCATTATCATCTCATCTGACATGTGTCTATACTAATTATATTAATTCATTAGGTGCAAAATGCAGCTCAAGATTTCCAACGTTTTCAAAAGATTGTTCGAATGTTAGCATTCCATCCTTTTGATACAGCAGAAAATGCTTTAGAGAACATGAACTCTCTCACTGAGCATGAGATGACTGAGGACCTCAGAGTAAGTCATCATCTGTCCACCCACTGCTAGGCTAGTCCCTCCCCACTGTGTATACACCATAGAATACCCTAGTTATTCCCCCCTGGTTTACCTTTCTCCCGTCCTCCATATTAACTCTCTACCCTGCCCCGTAGAACTTCTTGGAGTCTAACTTGCCCAAGAGCAAGAAAGCTGGCAAGTTCCCTCTTGGTGTGGTTGACCCCATGCTTGCTACTTCGATACAAGAGAATCTTAGCATTCCTTGCCGTTCTGACGAGACTGTTCGTGAAATTATTCGTGGTATTCGTTTCCACTTTGTCAAGTTCGTCAAGCCTCTGGAGGGAGGTCTTTTGGAACAGGCACAGCTTGGTTTAGGCCATGCTTACTCTCGTTCTAAGGTGAGGTTGGATGACTATAATGTATAGTATAGTATCGCTGTATCTTGTCTACAACAAACTGGGCGTGCTCTAAGGATGATCAAAATTGATTTTGACATGATGGTGACAATAGTCGCTTATGATACTTTATCATTTAACCTTCACTTTGACCTGAAGAATAGCTCGTTTCTCATGAATATTCATATTTAATTTGCTCTTTCTTACCTGTGATATATTTTTATCCCTGTCTCTGCCATGATGACTAACATGATGTTATGTTATATTATAGGTCAAGTTCAATCCTGGTCGTGCTGACAATATGATCATCCAAGCCATTGCTTTGCTTGATCAGTTGGATAAGGATATCAACACTTTTGCTATGCGTGTTCGTGAATGGTATTCTTGGCATTTCCCTGAGCTGAAGGAACTTGTTCCTGATAACTTCCTCTTCGCTCGTTGTGCTTCTTTCATCAAGGACAAGTCCAAGTTGACTGATGAACAGTTAGCAGGATTGACTGAGATTGTTGGGGATGAGGAGATTGCTAAGAAAATTATCAAGGCATCTCGTACTTCTATGGGCATGGATACTGTTGAGACTGATATGTTGAATATCATCATCTTCACTGATCGTATGATCTCCTTAGCTCTCTATCGCAAGCAACTTTATGCTTATTTGGAAGAGAAGATGGCTACAGTTGCTCCTAACTTGAGTGCTTTGATTGGTGAGACGGTCGCTGCTCGTTTGATCCAGAAGGCTGGTTCTTTGACCTCGTTAGCCAAATGCCCTGCTTCCACTGTGCAGATCTTGGGTGCTGAGAAGGCTCTCTTCCGTGCCTTGAAGACTAAGGGCAACACCCCTAAGTATGGTTTGATTTATCACTCCTCTTTCATTGGTCGTGCTTCTGCTCAAAATAAGGGACGTATCTCTCGTTATCTTGCCAACAAGTGCACCATTGCCTCCCGTATTGACTCCTTCATTGAGCTACCTACCCGTGCCTACGGTGAACAGCTCCGCGAACAAGTGGAGGAGCGATTGAGCTTCTATGATCATGGTGCTACTCCTCGCAGAAATGTCGATGTCATGACATCGGTGGCCACCTCTCTCAAGGAACAAGCTGGTCCTCAAGAAGAGAAGAAGAAGGACAAGAAGAAAGACAAGAAGAAGGAAGTGGAGGTTAAGATGGATGATGATGAAGAAGAGGTCGAAGAAAAGAAGGAGAAGAAGGAAAAGAAAGACAAAAAGAAGAAGCGCAGTCATGATGAGGAAGAAGCTCCCGTCACTGAGGAGAAGGAGAAAAAGAAGAAGAAGAAGAGTGAGAAGTAATTTACTACTCAATGTGTGTTTAATCCTCTTCATACATTGTGTATTCTTGCTTAGCTTGCTTCGTTGTTGATGATCACACGATATTAATATCATTAACAACGTCTTTAAGCTTAAACTAACCCCATGCCAACCCCACGCAATTCCAAAGTTCACGCACAATCCTCACCGCTCGTTCAGAGAAGAAGAGTTATAAATCGCAAAATAGGAGTTTTCCAAGGTGCGCAGTGTTGTTGTGGCTGTGTGGTGTGGCGAGTGTGTTTCACCCTTCAGCCTTCTTGGTCTTCCCCCGCCTTGTCTTCCTCCTGCCATTCCCTCATTGATTGGCATTGCCTATCCCTATCATTATCATCATTTTTATTAGCATCGTCACGAGCATCGAACATGAACGTTATCTTAGGTGGTGGTAAACGCTTAACTATTGATGATCTTCTTGCTCTTTCTCATCCTTTATCCAATTGTTTAACCTTGGATGAAAGTTCATTAAATCGTTTAGAAGAAATCTGGAAGAATTCAGAAGATATTAAACAAAATCAACTTCCTCAATCTATTGGAGAGAGAATTATAACTCATTTACCTTCTACTATTTCACCTTCTACTGCATTATTACCTTCTATTGTTCGTAGTGGATTAATTTATCGTATTCTTTCTCTTTTAGTGGGTAAAACTCCTTTCCGTCCTAATGTATTAACAATCTTAACGGATTTAGTTAATCAACAATATACACCTTTATTATCTTCTACAACAAAAGGTGATGAAGAATTAATTGCTTTCTTAGAAGGATATGGTTATGCTGTTAATGAAGAAGGTATTGTTCTAACTGCTAAAGATACCTTGCAAAGATTGAATCATCAGCCTTTACTTCTTTATCCATCAGAACAAGCTGCTTTAATCAATTCTCCATTTCTTACTATTGGTTTAGCTTGTTTAATGGTTGGAAGTGCAAGTCAAGTCATTCGTTTAGCGGATACTATTAATGTATTAACTTGTGAAGCGATGGGTGCACCATTAGATGCTTTTGATTCCTCACTTTTTGAAACATTCCGTCAGCATCGTGGTCAAATGCAGTCAGCAAGTAATTTGAAAGCATTATTAGAAGGATCTAAACGTGTTACTTCTTCGTTTAATTCAATGAATAAAGAAGCATGGGTTATTGTTGATATCCCACAGACTACTGGACCTGCTATTGATATTTTTGCAATGGCTTCTAGAGTCATGGATATTGAATTGAATAGTTCTGAAATCTTCCCACTTTCTATTGAGCGTGGGATGGTTTTAACGGATAGTCAAGCAGTGGCCTATTTGAACAATGCTATGGCAGTGGTTGAACAAGTTATTCAAGCATCGCAAGTTCGTTGTCGTTTGCTATCTACTACTTTCAATCTCCCCTCTTCTGACTATATAGTATATTCCTCTGATAGTCAACCTCAAGCCTTGTTACAAACTGTTCGTCTTGTGGAACAACTTGCTGGTGAGACGATTCTTGCTTTGCGAGCTTTACAACAAATTGAAGATGCTTCTCAAGAAACAGTGAAAGAGAAAGAGAAGGAAAAAGAAAGAGAGCAAGGTGGTGGAAAAGCTGGAGGAAATAAGCCTGAGTCAGATGACTCTCATCTCACTCCAGAACAACGTGCTAAAGCAGAAGCGAAAAGAAAAGCAAAAGCTGAGAAGGCTGCTGCTAAAGCAGCTGCCAAGGAACAACGTAAAGCCAGCAGTATTGTCTTGGGTAATGGTAGTGCTGCTGTTCGTTCTTTACTGTTGTCTTTGTTAAGCGAGGGATCATCTTCTCCTGAAGAGTTGCCTGTTGCGACAT
Source organism: Ochromonas danica (assembly GCA_015146655.1). Lineage (NCBI taxonomy): Eukaryota > Chrysophyceae > Chromulinales > Chromulinaceae > Ochromonas > Ochromonas danica. The sequence goes on along the minus strand of VKHL01000046.1, from coordinate 91,813 downwards.
TGGTAGGACGTCTTGCTCCTACCATCTTGCCCGTATCCACTTGGCAACGTGTTACAGCTACTTCCACGGAGATAAAGCCACGCCATTTGCTGGAAGAGTTACAAACATTATTAGAAAGTCTTCATGCTGGCGGAAAACGCAAACCCAAGATTGCCAAAGGTGCTCGTGATTTCACTCCAGAACAAATGCGAATTCGTGAACAAGCTTTCAATACAATTCGTTCTGTTTTCAAACGTCATGGTGGTGTGGAGATTGATACCCCTGTCTTTGAGTTGAAAGAAGTACTTACAGGTAAATATGGTGAAGATAGTAAGTTGATCTATGACTTAGCAGATCAAGGAGGAGAGTTATTGAGTTTACGTTATGATCTGACTGTTCCCTTTGCCCGTTTCTTAGCCATGAATAGTGTGGGCAATATTAAACGCTATCATATGGCGAAAGTTTATCGTCGTGATAATCCACAATTAAGTAAAGGACGTTATCGTGAGTTCTATCAATGTGACTTTGATGTTGCTGGTCAGTATAATCTCATGGTACCAGATGCAGAGGTGATAACAATTGCTACTGAGATTCTCTCTGCATTGCCAATTGGACCATTTATGATTAAACTGAATCATCGTAAGTTATTAGACGCAATCTTTGATATGGCAGGTGTACCCAGTAGTAAATTTCGTGCTATTTGCTCTTCTGTGGATAAACTGGATAAGATGACTTGGGAAGAAGTCAAGCATGAAATGATCCATGAGAAAGATTTACCAGAAGAGATTGCTGATAAGATTGGCACTTTTGTTCTCTACAGTGGTACTCCTCTCGTACTATGGAAGCAATTGACCGATTTGGCGTTGTTTTCTGGTCATGCTGTAGCTCAGTCTGCCATGGATGAGCTTAAGGTTCTCTTCACCTATCTTGAGGCTATGGGTAGCTTGAACTATATCTCTTTCGATCTCTCGTTAGCCCGTGGATTAGACTATTATACTGGTGTCATCTATGAAGCTGTTCTCGTGAGTAATGGAGGTGAAGGCGGTGGAGCGATCCAAATGGGTTCAATTGCTGCTGGTGGACGTTATGATAACCTTGTCGGCATGTTTAGCCCTTCGAATACTCAAACACCTTGTGTGGGCATTAGTATTGGAGTGGAGCGCGTCTTCACGATCATGGAACGCCGTGCGGAACAGTTGAAATTGGCTCAGAGAGTGGATATCCAGGTGTACATTGCCTCTATTGGTGCTGACCTCCTTGTGCACCGCATGCAAGTGGCCCGTCTTCTTTGGCAGGCTCAAATCTCTGCTGAATATTCTCATTTAGACAATCCCAAGTTTAAGAAGCAATTGGATGAGGCATTAGAACGAGGTATTCCATTCATGGTCGTGTTTGGTGGTGATGAAGTGGAAGCTGGTCAGGTCAAGGTGAAGGACATGGTGAAGAAAGAGGAGGTGGTTTTGCCTCGAGAAGAACTGGTAGCTGAGTTGGTTCGTCGAGGATGTAAAGTTATCTCCCCTGGTGATGATTCCTTCATTCAAGCTATGAAACAAGCTGATTCTCTTCCTACTCCTCCTGCAAATGTTGAAGAAGGAAGTGCTTAATGGCTATGGTGTTGTTAGGTTTGTAGTGAGATCAAGAAGCAATGCTTAGATTTCTTCTTTCCTATTGAATAAGCTAATAAGGAAATATAGAAAAGATGGCATCTTATGCATTTGATTCCCGCCTTGAAAGGCCAGCATGGAACTTAGTGTCAACGGCCAATCACGATGCTTTATCCTTCTCCATATGCGCTCCCAATTTTAATCAATCAATCAATTATCAACCATATGAAAACATCCCCACATGTCTATCGGCGTGCAAAAAGCTCGTGTCGAAAGTGGCATCAAACTCGTGAAAATGGCTTTTAAAGTGTGAATTCCTTCGGCTCTGTTCCTTTTCCAGTCCCATTTTATCTCAGACGGTCCACTCTATTACCCACTTTCGCCTAACATCTACTAGGATCTTCCAAGGGTCCTACTAAAAGTAAGTCCCCCTACCCTGGTTTTGTCTTGAAGTGAGAAAAGATCAAATAAACTAGGTGGTGATTTTTCAAAGAAGAAGTGATGAGTGTGTGGCAATTACCAGGAGATATTCTCCATTGCGTGTATTCGGAGTGGTTAAAATGGAAGGATTTGCCAAGTATGGATGTAGCCTGTATGGGGAAGAGTGATCGAGAGATGTGGTTGACTTCTGTGATTGACCTTAGGATGACCCAAAAGCCCTTTCGTGGTTGGCAACCATTAAATAGGAATATGGAGATATTCTATAAGTGGCTGGGAAATCGCAGGATATTCTGTGTGGAAGGATTTCCTATTAGTTTGGAGGTTCTAACAGATCTTGTGGTTTGTTTAGACCTGAGATCATACTTTCCTACTATTCGATCTATTGATATAAAAGGAAGCTGTAGAACCCACAACGATGATTCTCATTTGGAGAGCAACCTTGCTCTCTTCTTTAGTCATTGTCATAGTCTACAATCCGTTGAGGTAGAAAAGCTCGATGACACCATTGATAAATATGGGAAGCGTTTTAGTGCTCTGTTGTTAACGCTAACAAATCAGTTGAGAGAGAACTCTCTGGTCGAGGTATCTATTTAGTGTGACTTGGTATATCATGAAGATTGTGTGATGATGGCAAACCTCTTCAGAAAGCATACCTCCAGCTTAAGAGAACTCGATCTGCACTTTTCAAATGGAATGGATGTGATCACTTCCGCCCTCATGGAGAATCAGATTCATCTGAGGGTGTTGAAACTCTGTGAAGTTCGCGGTTCTTTGCAGGGACTGGCTTCTATGGTGACCTATCTTTCATCAGCTGGAGACTTGTTGGAGATCCTGAAGGTTAAGTCCAACATGCTTGGGCGCTTTAAGGTCAATGGTCTTGTGGCTTCATTGTCATCATCATGTCCAAAGTTGACTTGCTTAGATCTATTTTGTGGTAAACCATGTAGTGCAGAGAAGCTTCGTCACCTCACTGAACAATGCCCACATCTCGAGGATGTGAATATTGATCGAGCTATCGTTACAGACAAGCTGAACAGGTCTGTGTCTGTATTGGTGAGAGGCTGTAATGAAGATTGGGCTATTTGTTTATCGCATATATTGAGAAGAGGACAGTACAAGAAAGTGACTTTAAAGTTGGAAGTAGAGTACTATCATCCAGTGGGGAATCTGAAGTCCATGCTGGAGCCTTATGAGATTGCGTTATCCGCTTCCACATCAGACACCTGCTTGATCTCCCTAATGCAGGATCTTCCCCATTTGAAGAGTTTGGAAGTGACAGTGAACGATAATGTGTACAGTGATGCTTTTTTGTTGACAGCTATCGAAGCAGGCTTTGGGAAGTGTTTGAGAGAGTTGAAATCAGCAATATTTGAACAAGTAGTATCTTTTTCTGATAAGGCGCTGAGTGAGTTCATTAAGACGTGTCAGTTGCTAGATACCCTGAGCATCGATGATTGTGGATTGGAGAGTCTTAAGGCAGCATCGAAGCTTCCTGGTCTTTGTATGGTTTCCCTCAATATGGATCAGAGTGTTTCTAAAGAGATGTTGGAAGAATTGGTAGCAGGTGAGAAGTTAAAGTGGCCTTCTACTCTTTGTAAAGGATGTATTAGAACAAACTACTACGATGGGTGGACATGCAATTATGATGAAGAATCTCGTCAGTGGATCATGATTGATGAATATGAGGAATATGCTGATGAATCGGAGAGCTCTTCTGGCGCTGAGCAATTCTAGATACTATACCTGCAATAATGTGCTCAACAAAATGATCATTAAGAGAAATGAAATATCCTATTTTGTTTATCCATTACAGTTTTTGTAGGAGTAAACCAGAGTGAAAAGTTCACTTTTTTATTTTACTATTACAACTATTGATGGCCAGCCCCTTAAAAAAACCAGTGGTTGGACCCACAGTGAATTTGGCTTTTTTTGCTAATAACTATTTTACAAAAGAGAGTTAAGTCCTGCAATGTTGCCATATTATTTAAAATTAAGATTCACATCAGTACAAGCAATTTTCACCAATTAGTCTCGCTGTGGCCAGCTCTCAGCCCAAGAGGAAGTCAAGGACTGGAAAAGGGTTTGTTTGGGTCTAAATGGCCTTTCCACCATTGCTCTTGCCCTCTGGTGCTGTGCATTGAAAGCGGCTTGCTCCTTGGATAGTTTGGCGACCTCATTTTCTTCAGGTTCTTTCGGGATCCTCTTGCACTTGCGGTTCTCATGCCCACCACAACGCTACCTACATTCAAGCCTTTGTTGAGCTCTTCCTTATAGAGCTTCAGGAAGTCGCCATCGTAGGCCTTTCGTGAAATACCACCCCAAACCCTGAGGACCCTGCCCTTGCCATCCATCATGATTTAGTAGCGCTGCGCTGGAGAGTTTGCCTTGAAACCACACTCATAGGGGTAGACTGTTCGCCAAAGAGGCGAAAGTCTGTTGAATCCACTCAGAAGTTGGCGTTCGCAATCGATTGGCCTCCTTTAACATCCTTTGCCGATCAGTGACCGTTCCTGTCTGAATAACCGTATCAACCCACTCTACCCGTCGTTTTCGAATGTTGTGAAGGTTATTCTCAAGAGGGTGACGGCCAACGTGGTAGCCAGAGTTAACTTCCTCGAGAATGGTGTCGAAAAAGAATTGGCACAAATCTCCATAGAAAACCAGAAAAATCATATCTTCAAGGACGGACTGGGGCTGTTCTTCGCCACAAAGACTTGTTAGGCGATTTCTAACATAATTGTGACAAATATCAAGGGTTCCGCTCTCTAATCAAAAGTTCATTTCAAATCATTTTTATCATGAAGAACATCCAATATCATGATGAGAAATTGATAGTTGAATGAATTTTATTGGCCATTGTATACTTTGAAAAACGATTCCTAGACGATATCTACATAATACAAACCATAACAATAACAGCTAATACTCATAATAATTAAAAATTAGTCCAGTGTTCTTCCACTCTCCGATCTGAGCGCTCAGTTTTGCAGCTCAAGTGCTTCGATATCAGCTCAAGTGCTCCGATCTCAGCTTGAGCAGGTTGCCCGGAACCGGGACAGAGAGACGTTACTTAATTGTTCGTGTGTTTTGTTGTTTGTTTGTTGATTATTGGGTTGTTGTTGATAATCTCTTCATTGTTCGTGATAAGATGAATAGGTGAGCTTATTGACTTCATAGAATTTCTAGTTAGATTTTCCTTCTAATCTTTTCCCTGTTCTGTCTTAGCTCGGATCATGAGAAATGTCGTTATTTTGAAAATGTTCTGGTGAAGAAAGGCATTGCAGCGAAGTTTGCTAATCTCTACATCCAGTGGGCAGACTTAGAGCTCAAGCTGAAGGGACGAGATGCAGCAGTGACTATCCTCCAAAAGGTAAGATAACAGAGAGGCTAGCCCATCCACATCTCTCACACTTACTTGTTGTTGTCTTTGTCTTGTTGTATTGACAGGGAGTGGATGCCGAGGCACAGCCTGCTAGTCAACTACTTGCTCGTCTTAAAGAAGTGCAAGCTATGCCTCTACTACTACCTCAACCAGTCAGTGAGCAGCAACAGCAGCAAGAAGAGGAATGGGATGGTGCCACAGTGAAGGTACCCACGGAAGACTTTCGAAAACCACAGCCTAGCAGACACAAGAGAGCCACTACCTCCACCTCCACCTCTACCACTTCTACCTCCTTAGCTACCACTACTACCACAGCTAATGCCACCTCCTCGGGAGTGCTGTCATCCTCTGCTTCTTCCCTGCAGGCACAACTGAAGAGGAAGAGAGTATCCTTCGACCCTTCTGAGCCTAATGGTCATAGAGCCCCTATCATCACTTCCTCCTCCTCCTCCTCCTCTAGTGGGACTGGGTTGATAGCTAAAGTCGGAAATACTGTCCTCCCTACAGTGAAAGAGCAGGAGCACGAGGAAGTGCAGGAGGTAGAAGGTAGTGGTGCTGTCAGTTGCAAGAAGAAGGGAGCGAAGGTAGTCGATCCCACAGACAAAGAGAACCAACCTACTCCAGCCAATAGATCCTCTTCCTCTAATGGTAAGAAGACTGTTTCCTCCTTGAAAAGCAGACCACTAGCAGTTGTCCCAACGCCCTGTGAGGGAGTGAGTGATGGAGTTGACTTAGCAGGGTCTAGAAGAGCAGTATTAACTGGTGCAGGCACAGGTACAGGTACAGCGGTAACAGAGTCAATCTTTAGTGATGGTAGTCGCGTGGTTGAACTTCAAGGAGAGCGCTATATTCAACTTCAACTATTGGGGAAAGGTGGTAGTTCTACAGTACATCGAGTAATCTCTTGTCGAGATGGTAGTCTCTATGCTTTAAAGAGGATAGAGATCCGTGAGAGTGTAGTAGAAGAGGAAGCACAGGAAGTCTTGGCAAGTTATGCTAACGAGATTGCCTTGTTACGCTCATTGAAAGGCACAAGTCCACATATCATTGACCTCATCGCCTATGAGATGAAGAAAGAGGAGCGTTCTTTGACCTTGTTGTTAGAAGCAGGAGATGTTGATTTGGCAAAGATGCTTAGCCAGAGAGTGAAGCTTGCAGCTAGTCGACTACCCAATTCCACTTCATGTGGTAGTGGTGGTAGCAGTGGGTCGAATGGTCTGTATAACTCCTTCCTTGATCCACTCTTTGCTAGAATGATTTGGAAAGACATGTTGTTAGCTGTGGAACATATTCATAATCATCGCATTGTACATGGTAAGAGAGACCTCTTCCTCTTCTTCCTCTACCTGTTTCTTTCATAAATAGTGCTAATAGAAGGGTGTGATGTGGTGGTGGTGGTGATGATAATAGGAGATTTGAAGCCTGCTAACTTTGTCTTCATCAAAGGTCATCTCAAATTGATTGACTTTGGTATTGCCAAGTGTATCTCAGCTGACACTACTAACATCTATCGCGACTCACAGATTGGAACGGTAAGCAACTGCTTTTTTTACTATTAGTGTTAGTGTTAGTGTTAGTATGCTAGTGGTGTTAGTATAAGTCTTAGCGTGTTAGTGTGTTAGTGTGTTAGTGTTTGTATTAATGTTAGTGCTACTATTAGCGTTAGTGTGTTAGTGTGTTAGTGTCAGTGTGTTAGTGTTTGTGTGTTAATGTTGGTGTTAGTGTTACACTAGCGACTGTTTCTGTTGTTATCAATACCTCCCCTCACTAGCTGACTGACTCCATCTTGTTCTGGTCTAGGTGAACTATATGGCTCCAGAGGCGATCGCTCCCATGGGCTTTTTGAATGAAGACGATGATGATAACGAAGAAGAAGAAGAAGATGATGATTCTAATATCATGGATAGTAGTCATCCTAATAACAATGAATCTTCTCATTCCCCAGAAGAAAAAAGAAGAAAGAAGAAGATGATCAAGTTAGGCAAAGCCTCAGATATTTGGTCTTTGGGATGTATTCTCTATCAGATGCTTTATAGTCGCCCACCTTTTGCTGCTTTGTCTACTATACAAAAGCTAACGGCTATTCCTAATCCAAACTATCCTATACCTTACCCACCTCATGAGGATAAGGATGGGGTAGAAGTAGTTCATGCTTGTCTTCAACGTGATCCTAAACGACGTCGACCTATTAATGGAAGAGATGGATTGTTAGAAATGCGTTATTCTCTTCCTTATCGACATTCTGATTCTTCTACTAGTAGTAACATACAAGTATTAAATAGTCAAACTATTGAGAAGGAAGCAACTAGATTGGACAATCGCAATGACGATGATGCAGATGGTAATGGTAATGGTAATGGTAATGGTAATGGTAATGGTAATGATGGTTCTTCTTCCTCTTCTGTCAAGTCTGGAAAATGTCGTGATAGTCATTCTGAGGTAAGACCATGATAGTAACACATAGACAATCAGATATGACCTGTGACAATAATATGTGGTGTTATGATGTTTGATGATGGTATTGGTGTGTGTGTGTGTGTGTGTGTGTGTGTGTGTGTGTGTGTGTGTGTGTATGTGTGTATGTATGTGTGTGTGTGTGTGTGTGTGTGTGTGTGTGTGTGTTATGATAGAATGACGATAATGGCAATGCTCAGAGTGATTCTGATTCTGTGGTAGTGGAAGATGTTCTAGCAGTTCTCCAAGAGACTGCCCTTGCTGCTCATCCTACAGCTAGACAATTCATTAGTCAATGGTTTGCAAGTCTTGACTCAAACATCATCACTGCCAAGCTGAAGTCAACCTCATTATCTTCTTCTTCTTCCTCCTCCTCTAGAAGGAATAAAGAAGATCAATGCATTCAGACGGACTTCTCATCTAATGTTAGTCTATCAGATGAAAACAACTATAACAACAACAACAACAACAACAACAATTATTATCATCAAGATGGAATTGCTATGATTGATAATAGTGATAATCATAGTAGTCATAGTAGTCATAGTTGCTATACTAATAGTAGTGGTGGTAGTAATACTACGATTCCTATCCCGTTAGCAGAGATGACTACCTCAGGTAGACCTTTCCCTAAGGTCACAATGAAAACATCATCGATGATTGCTAGATCAACTGGATCATCATCATCATTATCATCATCAGTATCATCAGTACCATGTTCAAGTTCTTCTGGTATAATAGGAAGAGGATCAACAGGGAATAAACAACAAATGATGATTGCTTTGCCTATTGCTGTGAGACAAGAGATATTAGGTATCCCTCATAATAAGGTTCTATTACAACCTGTCTCTTCTGAGGAAGCATCAGAACGTGCTAAGAAATGGATGAAACCAGTGGATAGTTCAGCACCAGATACTATGAAGACACTGCTTGAGAGACGCATTGGAGAGATGAGGTGATCACTGCACATTCTAGTTAGATGTCTTATTGTGTTACTAATGCTGTTGTTGTTTATAGGAGGTTCATGGATCTTGATCAAGATGAAGTGACAGTCACAGAGTCTATTAACATTACAGGAGGGTTTCTATAATGTTAGAGTTATCTACAGTACAGTATATATACTTTAAGAACCAAGTGGTTGTTATTAGAATTATTGTTAAGATACTCTATTTGATTTTGTTGTTGTTGCTGTTGTTGATGATGATGAGTCAATGTTAATACATAATAAGCAATGTTAATGTTAATATGTTAGTAGATTAGTGCAGAAATGTTATCCTGCTTAATCTAATCTAATCCTGCTTTAAACAATTCCCATTAAAACTCATGGAGAACCGAGCAAACACATGCTCTGTTGTTGTATGAAACTATGGCTTTGAAAAGGTATATACAAATATTGATTAACTACTAAAACTCTATCAACTCCATTGTTTACAGAGTATCACCAAAGTTCTAGCCTCTACAGTACACTATCCTTATGACTATCTCAAAAGCATGTAAAGTGGATTTAAAACTCGTGTATTACCTTTCCAAAAGTCACTCCAATAAAGGAGTTAACCACGCAAGACAATAATAAATGACAAGCCTGCTGCTGGCTGTTGATTGACAAATTGACTGATTATTTGTCTGATTTGATATAGCCTAAGGAACTATTATTATCTAATATTGTCACTATCATCATCATCACCATCCTGAGCATGAACAAGTTGTCTTTGAGATCAGCATTGTTCTATCTCTTCTTCTATTGTCTATTAGTAGTAAATGGACAATGGATAGAATCCAAAACTTTATCTTCTTGGTTACATCCTGTTGATCTATGTCTACTTTCAAATAACCAAAGTATAACTTATGAAGAACTTGATAAGGCATGTCAACAACACTTCAAACAACAACAACAGCAACACACACAGTCAATCACTGCCACTGCCACAGGCACTACAGGCACAGGCAGCAGTGCTGTTAGTTCACCTTCACCATCTAGCAGTCAACTACTACCTGCTGGTGTGTCCTCCTCCTCCTCCTCCTCATCATCATCATCATCATATGGATCTGACATACCTCCTTTACCCCCTTTACGTTGTCGTATTGGTAATACTTGGCCATCACGATCAATTGCTTGTGATCCACAAGATATACCTTTTTTACAACGTAAACATTTACAAAGTACATTACCAGAATATGATAATCCAAAGAAAATGCCATTACGTTATTTCTTTCGTCAATTAGCAAGGAAAGAAGGTATCTTATTATTATTAGGTGATTCAGTAATGCAACAATTCTATTCTGCTTTAGCATGTGAATTAGAAAGAGAACAAGTATGGAATGATCCAAACTATTTCATGAATACAGATGAATTAAGAATTGTTAGTTTTCCAAAGTTAAATACTACTGCTGCTATACGATTTATACCAATGTATCATTTAGTAAATGGTCGATATGATCGTATACCTAATGCTACAATGACAAATTTACAAAAACATATGAAAGAAGATATTTTATTAAATTATAAAACAATTGTTATTGTAGCAAATATGGGATTACATTATGTTGATAATCCTGTTGTAGGATTTAGTAAAAAAGATTATTATAATCAAATGAAGATTGTATTATCTTATTTACAATCTATAGCATTATTACCATCATCTCAACCATCATCATCATCATCATCATCATCATCATCGTCATCATCATCATCTTCCTTAGCATCGTCATCATCATCACCACGGGAGATTCATGTCTTATGGCGTGAAACAACAGCACAACATTTCCCAACAAGTAATGGATATTGGCCAGGTGTACGATATGCACAAGGTATGAAAATTGGTTGTATACCAATACAAGATTTATCACCACAAGCTGATTGGAGAAATCGTATTATTGAAGATATAATACGAAATGATAAACTATACAAGATTGAGATTATTCCTTTTTATAATCTTACCGCATCACTATGGTCAGAACATCCAAATGGGCATTTAAGAGATTGTACACATTTCTGTTGGTCACCTTTCTTATATCAACCTATTTTCCATGCTTTAGCTAAGAAATTGAAATTAACATCATCTAAGATACAACAACAAGATTAAGGATGTTTGTAATTACACTGCTGTACTACTATGTGTTGGGGGTATAGAGTGTATTAGTCTATCATATGCTAGCTACTGTAATTACCTTGTCTACTACTACTACTACTAGTAGTAGTAGTGGTAGTAGTAGTCTAGTTATGATATACTGTTGTAGCTACAGTGGATGGATAGTCGTTATGATGATGGACATGTGTGTGTGCTCATGTCTACTAGACTACAGTAAGTAAGGTGTCCTAAGAAGAGTACTCATTATCTACTAATGATTAGGGTTAGTCTAGGATGTAATTATGTCACATCTACTGTAGTAAGCATGCTAGTAGACTACTTGTTTGTATAGTACACAGTCTGACGAAATTACTTTGCGTTAAGATTATTACAAGTAGACAACTAACACCATGCGATTGTTTCGTCGACGATATACACTTTTAGCTATCTTATACCACAAACACACACACGCCTCCCCATATTTACACAGCAGTAGTACCGTCTTTTGGCTCATAATACTGAGCTTCAATACGAACAAGCTGAGATGGGTCATCTTTACGATAATGAAAAATAAACAATACACTAATTTTGAATGGCATTTGAGCTAACACTTTCGTCGTGTTCATAAGAATGGTGTTAGTAGTAGTTGTAGTTGTTGTTGTATTGGGAGGAATTTCTTTCTCACCACAACATTCTTTCTTCTGTGAAATAGAACAAACATGATCTTCATTCTTCTTCTCTTCTTCACCATGTTCACAAGATGATGTGGTAGTACATAGTAGTGGTACTACTTGATCAACTTTTGTTGTCACTACTGTCTTATTATCAAGACCATCACAACATGATGTTGACGATAATATACCACAACCATTACCACCACCACTATCATTACCAGAGCCAAATTGACAAGCAGGTCTGGTGACGAGTCCACTTGTCTCAGCTAATCGTAATAGAGCTAATGCAACACTTTCTTCTTCTTGTCCTTCTTCTTCCTTCTTACACTGCTGCTGCTGTTGTTGTTGTTGTTGTTGTAGACTCACAGCAGGATCTGCTGGAGGAGTTTGTACTACAATTACTTCTTCTGGTGGTATTTTAGATCGAAAAGAATTCGAACAATAAAATGGATTAGCAATGGAAGCGAAATAATCTTCTGCTAATAATCTTCTACGAAGATCTATCATATCAGAAGATCGTTGACAACAATCATGTTGAACAGATGATTCACCCACAATCACTGTACCACCAGTAGATCTACTGCTACTACCACTACTACTATCATGATGATCGAATGCTGTTGTTGTTGTTGTTGTTGATGATGATGATGATGATTGTGAGGGAAGAGAATGTTGTTGTGGAGATGTTGTTGTAGGTGTAACAATAGGCACTGTAGATGAAGTAGTAGTAGTAGTTGATGTTGAAGTTTGTCCAATGGGTAGAGTCAGAGAAGCGACCACTTTCCCAGTCATTTGTAACTTTGCTAACGAGATATTCACTTTAGCATGTGCACCTCCTCCACTTGGTTTCTTCTTACAATTTCTACATCCTAAAGGACCAGATAGATAAAGATCAGGAACTAGACTGAAGAGAACACGATGATAATTCACAATATCAACTACACCACATAAATGAACATAATTATATGAACCAAAAGGATTTAAAGGTGGTTCAGCATGAATTGACTCACGACTCCAAAATCTTGCAATATAGATTAATTGATTTGAAGTAGTACTAGTAGAAGTGGTAGTAGTAGAGAAGGATGAGAAGAGAGTTTCAATTTGTTGAATATCATGATTATTCATAGCATTAGCATAACGTTCAACAAAAGGATCAGCATGACGGTTAGAGGTCTTATTGACCTTTGCCTTGCTAGTCTTATTTGTCTTAGTAGTACTAGTATTGGTAGTAGTAGTAGTAGTAGTAGTAGTAGTAGTGGTAGTAGTAGTAGTAGCAGTGGTAGCACTACCACTACCTCGACCTGCTACTACTCCTTGTCTGAAGAGGTTGGTTTTGTTATGAGAAGGGAGAGGAGTGATGAAGGGATGATAAGTCTGTCCCTGTCCCTTCCCCTGTCCCTGTAGTTGTTGTAGTGTGTATGTCTTGGGCATAGCTTGACAGCCACAGTCACAGCTGGCGTCACAGTCACAATTGCCACCACAGCAAAGTGTGATTCGAGGAAACTTGACTTTGTGCTCCTCATAGTAGTCAGTTGCTGCTGCTGCTGCTGCTGCATTACTGTCCTCCTCAGTCTCTGTGGTATCATCCTTCTCCTGACCTTTCTCATCATCTTCATTGTCATCTGAAGAAGAAGAAGGAGGAGGAGGAGGAGGATAGGTGTGTTTGTTCTTATTCGTTGCCACCTTAGTGACTGATTGTTGTTGTGGTTGTTGTTGTAATTGTTCTTTTTCTTCGTTTGTTGGCATCATCATCATTGTTGTTATTGTTGTTGTTATTGTTGTCTGTGAAATTTCAGTTTTTCTTGGTATCCTAGGAGATAAGATTTAGTATTCTTCTTCTATAATGACAATTCCAAATACTTTCTTGCTTATTTCAGATCATGACGTGCTTTACTATACAATGACTTAATACTCACTTTGCATATATGAACTGAACTGGTCCACTGATGTTGGTCCACTCTCTTCTTGATCTCTTCCGTCTTCTGTGTCAGTGGTGGTCACCCACTCATCACTCACCACAGCAGAGAGAGGGAGGGAGTCAGCAGTCGTGACTGTCACTCACACTGTCACTCCACCCCGCTGTCTTCTCTTCTCCTCCCTGCCGCCTTGGATATTTGAACTGGCATTCTGGCATTCTGGCATTCTGGCATTCTGGAATTTAGAAGTTTGGCTATCTAGCTCCAAGATGAGTTGAACGATTTCATCAATTTCATCGATAAGATAAGATACAGTATCCCAGATAATTTACTTGATCAAGTAGTAAGTCAAGTAGTAGTTCAAATAGAAGAGAATGATTCTAGGTATTTCTTTAGTAGTGGATGAGTTGAATAAAGGTCCTCGTCTAGTATTTTCTTATCCTGACCAATATTCTATCTTTCATCGTCATAATATTCCTGGTGTTAGTTATCACAATAATAATAACAATAATAACAATATTAATAATAAAGAATATCAATCATGTCTTTCCTTTGTGGATAGAATGTATCAACAATATTTCCATCTATGGTAAGATTTAATTAATTAATTAATTAATTATTATATTATATTTATATTATTAATATTATGTATTTTATTAATTTATTTATTTTTGTTATTTATTTATGAAATTAGTAAAGAGAACTTTGCCAAGTTATTCGTTGTCAAAGGTTCATTAGTAGGGAAGAGCTTTGAATTAGCTATTGATGACTTACATTTCTTAAGTTACCCTTGCTCACCCAAGAAGACTACCTTCCCTTCCCTTTCAGAAACTGAAAACACTAACAACAAAGTTGAAGAAGAGAAAACGAAAAAAACTGAAATATCTTCTTCTTCTTCGGGTGGTGGTGGTGGCGGTGCTTCTTCTTCACAATCTCAAACTGAAGATATTCTCTCACAGTTCAACATCGTTATAGCAACGATCTCAGGAGAAGCTATGGCAAAGGTCAATAGGAACTTCCTCTATAAATGCCAATGTCGTTATTATGGTCATCCTGGAGAAGATCCAATGTCACTTCTATTAGGATTACGTCAATTCTCTTATGGAATTTGTACCCCAACATTAAAGAGATTATTAGAGAGTTGTATGACTCATCTCACTATCCTAGAGAAGGAACGAGGTTATGTCTCTCGAGAAGTTAGTAAGATGATTGCTATAGCAGAGAATTTCCGTCATCGACAGTCTTCTTCTTCTTCGTCTTCTGCCAATGATAGTATGGTTCATCATGAGATAGAAGGGAAAAGTGGACAATCTCCTACCACTGTCATTGTGGTGGACTTTACAAGAAGTCGACGAACCACAAATCATTCTGTAACAACAGAAAGTCCACATCGATCAGAGGAGATATTAGTTGATATCCCTATATCTCCACCTGAACCAAATACTTCAGAGTTGAAGCAAGTTTCATCAGATCGAAGCCTTACTGGTCAGTCTTATGATCACTTGAATCATCTTTGGAGAGGAGAATTAGAGGCATTATATATGGAGAAATCTTATTTAGCTAATGAATTACGTGTCCTTTTCCATGATCTTTCAGGTTAGAATAATGTAATGTGATTCTCCCCTGTAATAGTTTTTCATATTAACTAACGTTAATGATCTGGAATATGAATTTTGTCTTTGCTTCTAGGTGGACAAGCAACTAATTTAACCTTTTCAGGCATGAAGAAGATATCACATGTTCCATTAGTATGTAAAGATCCAAGTACTTGTAGACAAAGTCATTCTGGACGATCTAGACGTTATCGTGATCGCGAAACATTCTTTAACTCCACGATTCGAGATTCACAGTTAACGTTTTCGAAAGATGCTTATGCCTCATTTAATAAATCTTCCAGAGGTGTTCAAACACAATTAATTGTCAATCCAGCTATGCAAGCATTGTTGCCTCTCACGGATCGTGATTGTATCGCTCAGTATTTTGGAAGAATGGGTAAGCGTTCAATTTCTGTTCCTGGTGGTTCCTCTTCTGCCCCAGCAAATGAAGGATCCCAGCGGAATAGCTTAGGCAGCTCTGAGGTGCCTCGTATTGATGAGTCTTCGCGCATGTATTTGCTTCTGAAAGCAGCTAATCCTTGTGTATCATTTTTACATCTCAGTTGGGAATTAGACGAGCCTTTGGATGAGCTAACATCCATGGCAAACTATTTACAGGTCCTTGGGTTGGCAGAGGTTATTCCATTGATTACGGAAGTATCCGTTTTTAAAGTTCGTTCTCAAGCTCCCCTCACTGCGAATAGTCGTGTTTCAGCAGCTTTCGACCGTTTATTGAAGACCATTCCCATATTAACGAAGGGGCAAAGCGACCCTGGCGGACAATCAGACCTTGATCTTTCCCGCCATTCAGATCGCTACCATCCCCATACAGCACGTTCTTCTGTCTCGGGTTTTTCTTCTCATCATACTGCCGCGAGCAAAACAAACCCATTCCTTACTCAAGAGGTTCATAATTTGGTTCATTCTAGTAACACTGACAACAACGGCGGTGTCCAGGCTCACAAGGCTTGCAGATTTGCCAAATTGAGTTTCCCTATTCGCAGCAAAGAGAGTAAAGATCCTTTGAATAACGGAGACTTGGGAGTTTTAAATATGGATATGGACCCCGAATCACATCCAGGTGAGAGTTAATCGTTTTTCTAATCTGTCTAGCCCTCTTTGTTGATTTTCAGTGCATTCATAGCACCACCTCGAAACACTGATACTTCGATTCGCTTTGCCAACTCTTCTTCTTATTTCCCTTCCTCAGTTCCCAGCGTGCCCTCGAATCAGACCATAACCTCATCGTTTCTTCAAAGTGAGAGAAAGTTGACCCAAGTGCTGGATCTCTTCGATGGAATGAGACCGCTGAAGGAAGTCATAAATCTTCTTCCTCCTGGACTGAGAGGATTTGGAGTGGAAATTACGAGTTTTCTCTTGAAGTGGCACATGCTCGAGCACATTGATTCTTATTTGCTCAACATGTTAGCTTTGCCTCTACCATCGAAGGAACTGACGATGCTGCTAGATATTCCTCCATCAACGGTTGAGAACTCATCTAAGATGATGGATGGAGTGCAAAAGAACAACACTAATAGCAGTAACGCTACTCGACCAGAACCCATAAAAGCAATGTCACTCACGGAATCTGTCTCATTCGCGGCCAATGTGATTCAAGCCGTCCCGGTGGAAGAGAAAAGGATGACTATATTGGATAATCCATGGGCCAATCGCCTCAGCAAAACACAGCAACAGCATCTGGAGCTTATTGCTTCTTTCTTCCAATCCCCTTCTATAGCCGATCAGGGCTCACCACGAGGCTCTGTCTTGGTTTCAAATCAAACTTTGAATGAGATCATCTTCCGGACTCGTATTCCGGAGGCGGAAGTGGTGGCATTGCTTGCGAGGCTTCCTTATCTCAAGCCTGTGCAGAAGGCTGCTCTTCCCTATCCCATTCTGCCAGGAGTTATATGATAGTAACTCTGTTAAACACAGCTCCTTTCCTTTCCAAACTTTTGGTTAACAAACGAAGAAAACAACAGCAGTGCTTTATTTTAAAAGTTTCAATGATCTGCTAAGATCTACAGAGGGCCATGGTGACCAACAGCTAGGGCAGTGGTAAGAATGCCCAAAACAAGGAAAGGTTGGGCACTTGCCTGATACTTCACATCATTCTTAATAGGATCGGGAAGGAAGTACTTCGCCTGGAAATACATCTGTGGTGCAATGAGACCGAGGAGAACAAGAGCGTAAGTCGTCTCTCCAATGTAGAAGAGATAGGAAGCAACCAGTAGCTGTGTGATATCAATTGTGCCCACAGTCAACCACTTTGCCTTCTCCACTCCGAAGGCTACTGGCAAAGATTGTAAGCCCAGTTTCCTATCCCCTTCAATAGACTTGAAATCATTGACAATGGCAATACCTAAACCTGCAATACTATAGAAGATGGTAAGGAAGGTAACAGGCCAAGAAAGTTCTCCAAACATGGCTTGTCCACATAGCCATGGCAAAGAGATATAAGAACTACCCAATGCAAATGATCCTGCCCAACCTGTAGCTTTCAACTTCAAAGGAGGAGCAGAGTAGATGTAAGAGATAAATGATCCAAAGAGGGAAAGCTTGAATATGATAGGGTCCTCATGACCAGCCCATTGATCCAAGCCATAGGCTAAGGCAAGACCACCAAGAAGTAATGCCCAAATCTGACCAATAACCTGTCCTGGACTAATAGCACCAGAAGGAATAGGACGATAAGGTTCATTAATAGCATCAATTTCACGATCTTCCCAATCATTAATAGTTTGTGTATATCCTGTTAATAATGGACCAGATAGAATCATACAAGTAAATGCTTTTAAAGCATCTTCTCCTACAAGAGATAAAGGAGAACCATTAGGATCAAATGGATTCCAAGTATGATAATTACCAGAAGCTGCAGCACCACAAGCAACTCCCCAAATTAAAGGAATCCAAGTGACAGGTTTAGTCAATTGTAATCGAATAGCCCAGATGTTTTTCGTTTCTGATGCTCCTTTAATACCCATTAATTGACGTGCAGCAGCAGAGTCATCTAGTTTAGGTTCTTTAATTGTAGCAGATAAAGAAGTGGTAGTTCTAATAGGTAGTCTTCTGAGAAAAGTGGCAGTGGTGGTACTAACAGCAGTGCTAGTAGTAGTACTGCTAATGGTAGTAGGGGTCAATCTCCATGCTTGAAGATGACTAATAAAACAATATAATATCAAAGTGAAAAATAACATGATTAAGAATGATCAATGTGACTCTCTTTTTCTTTCAATTTATTTTATTTTATTTTGGTAAATCTTGCAACAAACAAGTCGTTCTTTCTTCTCATCGAACTTGCACCTCATGATCTTCTTGCTGCTCAAACCAGTTAACTTAACAAAATAGTTAACTTAACACTATACTTAACTTAACTCCAGTTAACTTAACAAAATAGTTAACTTAACACTATACTTAACTTAACCCCAGTTAACTTAACAAAAATTGTTAATAATCTAGACCATCCCAACAAAAATGAAAATATCTACAAGTAGTTGTCAGTCAGTCAACCTGAGTGATGGTTGGTTATAATGTTTTAAAAGTGATCAATGATAATCTTATTTTACATGTCATATAGAGAATAATAGCTAACAGACACACATTACATTATACCTTAGTTGTCTTATAAACATGTAGGCAGGTGGTGCCATATAACAAAAGTAAATATGATGATAATAATAAACTAGCTAGCTATTCATAATAGCTAGAGATAAGGTTCTTTGATTTGTAGCATTGTAGCTTTGATTTGATAAATGTTTTCACCACCAATAATAATAATGATAAAAGCAATAATAATAAATGATAGTGAGGATTATATAACATGATGGATTATATAGTCAACGGGGGATAATAACATGATCAGAATAACTGCAACAATAAGAAACAAAAGACAACATAATCAGCTCCTCTCAATGCAAGTCAATGAGAGGAATCTGCAAAGAATCGCAAAAGGACGATTGAGGAGTAGTCACAATAATAATGAGATGAGATAATACACCACAAAGGAAACCAACCTCCTCATCTGTCTTTCAAGCATTACTAGACAGAAGGGACGAGTTGTTTGCTAATGAGCAGTAGTCATCATCATCATCATCATCATCAATGCACTATTACTACCACTACTACTAAATGCACCACGCATAATATATAAAATAGAAAAAAGTAAATACGCACTCGATAAATAGGATCATTATTAAAAGCTTTGTTGTTTACTTTTGATACCTCGTCATTTTATTTGTCTGAGTTGCAGTCTTGATTTCTCGCCCTGGAGAAAATTTCTGTCTGAAGAAATTGCTGGTATCAATACCAGTGAAAGGTTCATAGAAATCTCGTAATGATAGAGTATAGAGATAACCATCATCGCCAGCAAAGAACAACACTTGCATCACTTCGCAGAGGCAAATGTCTCGAAAGTTCACGTTGCGTACGCCTTCTTTTGCACTGGAGTACGCTTGGAAGAAGAGAACTTCGCAATTGGGTTCTTTCGGACAAACTGTATCTGCTAGGTCCATCAATGGGATTTTGGCTTGATTTACCAAAGCTCGCACTA
Source organism: Ochromonas danica (assembly GCA_015146655.1). Lineage (NCBI taxonomy): Eukaryota > Chrysophyceae > Chromulinales > Chromulinaceae > Ochromonas > Ochromonas danica. Next base: position 72,151 of record VKHL01000046.1, on the reverse strand, counting down.
ATCCACTATGAGATACAATATTGGATACAGCCTCGCCTTTGTTGGAGAGCCAATCACGAATCACGCTTTCTTTTGATTTCACTGCTTCAGACCAATTCATTGCAGAAGCAAGAGAAGTTGCTATTTCTCTCTCTTTCTCCGCCATTTGTATTCTCGCTTCCTCCGCAACGTCTTGAGCAGTATCTGAAGCAGGACGTTTGGGTCGGTTAAACATACGCACTGTTTCGGACATATCAATCAAGAGAACTCGCCCATTATTGCAGGTCACCACCAGGAGACGTCCATAATGAATTAAACGAGCTGCTGTTATAAATGTATCATCAGCAAAAGTCAAAGGCTTCTTTGCCTCAGTTTGTTTGTCACTACTACGCTTGGGAGAAGACTTGTAAATGAAGATCTTGTTATGATGGCATACGTATAAGAGATGTTGATATGGGCAATATGCAACATGGACATCTCCCCTTCCATTGCGAGCATTCTCTTTTGGCTGTACAAAAACAAACAAAAACCACACACATATTATCAAAATCAACACTTATTAATAACATTCAAAATAGTCAAACGTCCTTACATCGATACCTTTCACGTCGTGCATAATTGGTATTTCAAAGAGTAGATTTGTATTATTTTCTTCAGTGTTGAAGACCATTACCCTTCCCACATCTGTTCCGAAATAAGCTACTTGATCAATAAAATCAAATGCCATAGACACTATCTGACACCCAGCTTTAGCAAGCTGAAATGTTTGTGCTCCACACTCCATATCTACCATCGTTGCTCTTCCACCACGTGAGACAGCTATATGAAGATATTGCTGAACATAACCTTCCAGTCGCTTCAAGTCAACTATTGCCATTTCCATGCCAATGATATTGTCCTGGTGATACTCCAACTCACCAGCATAGGTCAAGGTCGAACAATCCTCACTTAATTGATAGTAACCAATAAGACCCGTGGTAAGCCCTACAGCCAAACAACGACGATATGAATCCCAAGCCACAGAATTCACTCCATAGCAAAATTGCATAGAGCAACATTCAACATGAATCGGTGTCTTGTCTGGATGGACTTTGTACACTGTAAGGCTTCCTCTGATAACATTGAAAGAAGCATTCTGTAAAAAGGAATAGCCCAGACCACATCCAACAAAGAGAAGCTTCTCGTCTTGATCCATACAAACAGAGTTTACAGGTAGACTAACACGGTTTTGGTTGGTAAGAATTGGAGGTAGTTGATGTAATTTTCGGACATTGCCGACCCCAACAAATTGTTCAACCTCAATGAAATGCTGGAAAAAGGCACTTGAGTGCACTGCCGGCACTGTTTGCAACTCATTTAACATGTTTTGAAGTATCTGCTTACGACCATCTAGGAACTCAGGGCTTCGGTTCTACAACCACACCAGATAGAAACACATTACAATTCTACTTCATTACTGTGGTATTTATAGTACTTACCATGAAGAATCTTGTCACTTGATCTAACACAGTGATAGTCAGAACTTTGTTGAATAAAGATGGGCAAAATGCGAACAACTTCATCAATTCCTTCTGGAACTTCACACACTCCGGGAAGCGTTTACGAACCTCCCAAACTGTCGGTCTTACGACACATTTAACAGGATCAATGAGAACCAACTCCCACGTAATCTCTATGACATAGACATTCGATGTTTTACCCGACTCTCCATTTTGCTGAGCTTCATAACGTTTAACAGTAAGCACTTGAGGTCTTTTCTTTCCATCCCACGGGACTTTTGAATTCTCTGCAGTAGCCTTTTTCTCTTCTGCATCATTAAAACCTCTGGCGCTAGATGCACTAGCATCAGCCAAATGTTTTTCCACGAGCTTTAGCAGTCTATCAGCATGAGTTGGCACATCTCCAAACATGTAGATGGTACGTCCAACAAGTGAAGTATCGTAACCTTCTTCTTCTAAAGAGCGATATTTTGGTGCCCATTGATTAGTCACAATCCCCACCAAGATTTCACGCAGCGACTCCAAGCGCTCTAACCTCTTGGCAAAATGTCCACGTCGTTCCATCCAAATCAAGAATAGTAATGATAAAGACTGAAGTGAATAACAATCTGTAAAGGATGTCAACACTTCTATAGACCATTCAATGCCATTGGCTAAAGCAATCTCAGATGCTGCTTCTCTGTTCTCTACTAACGCCACTTTACTGACTGTCTTATTATTCTCGTCTTTCTTATCTTCTCCAATGATCATTAATATCATGACCCACAAACTGTATCGAATCAATAACACATTGTCCAACTTCCTTTTGCATGAGATTAGACAGAGCTTAAGGAGGTCACTTCCATCTTCAATGGCTTGTTCTTTGTCATCATCATCAACGGGTCTGAGGCTGATACTAGAAACTTCTTTGCCCAAGAAAATTGTGTCATACTTGACTTCCTGAGAAGCACGGTTGATTTCTACCAACAAGGACAACCCCGAGGCGATTGCTTCAGGTGCTCTCTCTACTTTCAGCAGATTAATCAAAAACCGATAAAGACTGTAATCGAGCTCATGCCTTCGGCCGAGTAAAACAAATTCTACGTGAACGAAAGAACCTTTTATATTGAGTGGTGACCAAAAGTTCAAGATAGACAACAATCGAATGAACAGTAGCCGCACATACATTGATGCTTCTGGGTCATCATTTAATGACAGATAAATGACATAAAAGGCGATGGTTTCAATCTCTTCAGCTTCTTCATGGCACAACATGTGTGCCAAGTCCTTGCATTGCTTGTGTTTTGGAGAGTTTGCGTTCACAGTGGAATAAGCTTTGGTCCATGTGGCAACATCTCGAGAAATTGCTTGGGGACTGAAAGGCTGATCATCTTCGGGATCCAATAAGCCCAAAAATGCACCCAGCACACCCTCCAGAACAAGTATGCTCCTCCAACTCGATCCGAAGTCGAGGAAGAGGAACCTTCGAAGAGCCGCTTTCAAATGCTTAGTAATGGAGAGATCATGCAGACGAGCCTGGTGGCGAGCATTCTTTCTCGAAGCATGGAATAATGCTTGTAGCCCGTTATGGATAAGTAAGGGATCGTTCTTGAAATTCTGAAAAGCTTGAAGTATGAGCTCGCTATACCGAGTGCGTTCGAGGTTCTGCTGGATAACTTTGTCTTTACTTTCACTGCTAATGATTGAAATGACGTTAATGGCATTTCTTTGCAAGTCACCTGCAGTGATGCGTCCATCAGCAGTAAATATGGAGGATTGAATTTCGTCATCATAGGCACTAACTTTTCCTGAAGAATATACCGTAGTATCAGCTCCGTTTCTGTCAGAATAATAAGAACCTTCTTTTTGTTGATTTGTTGGGGTTGGGCTGTAAGGAGAAGACGCAGCATAGTATGATTGTTTACCATAGGCGCTCGAGTAACTGCTGCTTCGATGATTCGAGAAGAGTGCTCCTTTTGATTGATATTGTCTTTGCTCAGGACTAGGAGCCTTTCTTTCTATGCCAATGGTAATTTGGTCATCTACGGAGAACCTCTCCATTGCTGATAGAATGCTCTTTATGTTATCTTCTGTAGTCATGAACAATTGAATACGTTGAGAGCGGTCCAATTTGTGACTAAACTCAATCACTTCTTGACTGAGTACGGGCGAAGCAACTCCAGTTTCCAGGATTACACTTAGAATGCCAATTGCACTTTCCAGAACTTCAAAACAATCACTGTTGGACTTGATAATATCTAGAATCCATGTAATGTCATCCGTTGTCAGAGAAAGGAAGAACTTCTCCTCCTCTTCCTCCCAAGTAGAATATGTATCATACATGCCGCAGCGTACAATTTTCCACAAGCAATGCAAAACATGATTAGTCACTTCAATATCTTCAGAACTATTGCTTTGTGCATAAAACCTCATAACATCGAAAGCTAATCGTCGATAAGCGGACCACGATTGGTCTAACAGATCATGTGAAATAGGAGGAGAAGAGTTTTGGGGAATCAACAAGGATCCATCAGGTTGAAGAATTTGGCGCAAAGAGAATGCCTTGAGGGCTTTAAAGACGCTCTTGACAACTTCCCCATTGGACATGAATTTCCTTCCACATGCAATTAACTTCTGGACTACTCCTTTATCATGCAAAGTTTCGATAATTTGCTCTGAATCATCTGCAGCATCATTCAAAGCTTCAATACACGAACTCACAATTGATGCATTTGAGTTAAACATGCCCAAGGCGGATGTAGCTACAAGTGCAATCTCTTTGCACCACAACAACTCCTCATCGGTTTCATCAACCTCCACATTGTTTTTGTATTTATCTTTGGTGGTGACCCTTTTATTACTCCAATGCTTAAATTTCAAAATACGAGACAAGGTTTTAAATGCCTTCTCAATCAAAATCGAACAACGCGATGCAATTGAGTCGACGACTACTTCTTTGTTGTTGATGAGATCTATTGTTTCTTGGATTTTATCTGCGACCTTTTTCGACAGGTATAACCAAATCTCTTCGACCATAATCGTATTATGGCAATCAGAGGCATACTTGTTCAAAAGTTCCAAGCATCGCTCGATCACATCGAGTTGATCATTGCTGTTGCCAACAGTAACCATGGCTAAAGTATCGGCTATTGTCAAACAATCTTGAGATTGGAAAGCATTGTCCAATATGTTTAATAATCCCTGCTTAGAATTCTGAGCAGTATAATAGTCGCCTGGTGGAGAAGAAGCATCACCGTGCATCTTGATGGAAATAAAAGGCGACAACAATGCTTGTACTGCGAGATACTGATTTTGGCCTTTTCCATCATTCTCAGCAGATTCGCTTCTAATATCAATTCCTCGAGACTCCGTTGCTGCTGACGCGATCGACCCACTGGATTTGCTGTTTAGGTCTCCAGAATAGCTAGATAATTGATATTGAGCTTTCATTGGAATGGAATAGTTTGTGTTTGATGCACCAACCCCTGAAGAAGAATATCCATTTCCAGCCAAAGAGTATTGATGTGCTGTCCCGTCATAGACAGTCCCTCTCATATAAGGACTCGTTTCGCGCTTAACAACGAAGAATTCCTTTAAATTCTCATACGCTTCTTCATTTCGCTGTGATAGAATAACTCCTCGGCTGATCGTTTTGTGCAATTGAGCGAGCTCAACATACACATCTTTCATCTCAGGTTGATTTTTATAAGTTCCCCAGCATCGCTTTATCACACCAGCAAAACCTGGATGTAGATTATCAGGAAGACGAGGATGGCTATCAACAGATTCTTTTGCTTCCAATAGCTTCCACAGGTCTTCTTGCGTTTTTGAAAACTCATGAAAAGGATATTGCTTTGTCAGCATCTCATAAAGGCAACACCCATATGCGTAGATATCGCAATGTCTGTCGATTTTTGGGATTTCGGGATTGCTGTCCATTCTCAAGTTCCAAATGGGCCTCCACTTGTGTGGAATTTCCCCGTTGAATGCTTCCTCCTTGTACATGTTACTTTTCTCGCCGGTTCTTCCAAGACCCTTATTTCGAGACCATTGAATGAAATGATCAACCTCACTCTTATCCATATGGTTGGTGTCAATATTATTTGAGACTTCAAATCGCAGTCGACTGTCCTCAATCATCTCTTTCTCTTCCTGGGCCAGTCCAAAATCTGTAATCTTTACCTTCCCTTTGATCCGATCTAAGAGAATATTGCGAGCAGCAATATCAAGATGAATGATACCACGTTGGTGAATTTTGGCCAAAGCGAGAGCGACATCTCTTCCGATGCGCACTATCTGATAAAAGACTGGGTCTTCAATTCCTTCAGATTGTAATCTCAAATTTTCGGAATGGTTTGGATGGAAAATAGACATTTCTCCACCAGGTTTGGTCGCCAACCGATATTCCTGTTCTAAATTAGACCCGTTCACTAGCTCCATCACAATAAAGAATCGTCCAGAATTGTTAAATTCCCCTTGTGCAAGTAGGCGAACAACGGAAGTATCTGCACAGCGATACATCATGTAGGCTTCATGCTTAAGCGCCTCTTCCTTCTTGCTTAGCTCTTCATTACTACTTGAAACGTCGATGTGGTGTGTCACAACACCTTTGCTCCTATTTTTGGTCACGTTATCTTGCTTCTTAAGAGCCTCTTCTTCCTTCGTTTCTTGCTTTTGTTCGCCACTGGAATTGTTGATGTTGGGTGTCGCACCATCTTCACCTTTCCTTTCCTTCACGCCTTTGGGCAACACATTTGTCTTGAGCCTTTTTATCGCGACTCTCTGGTTTCTATACATGGCTTCAGTAACCACACCAAAGTTGCCCTTACCAATGTTTCTCTGTTCTCGGATTTCACTTTCTTTAACCTGGAATACATTCGCCTTCATTTCATCTGTTTTTTCTTGGTTTATCTTTCTTTCAAAATCTTCATAATAAGCTTTTTTATCCTCAATTGCTTTTTTCAAGCGCTGGATATCCACTGAAGTGGGTTTGTCTTTTTCTGCCATTGAGCGGCACTAATAATAAGAAGGAGGAAAGGAAAGGCGACAAAGAAAAATAAGGCGACAATATCGATACAGAGTAAACATCAAGAAGCCGCTTACCACTTCATCAAGCACTGCTTCGACTGTTGTTTTATCTCCTTTTTTGCTAACCATCTCGAGCAACTCAGGTCCATTTATTCTTTTCAACGCAAATGGCTTGGCAAACAGCCCGAGGGATGCGGTGGTATTATTCGGAGAATTCAACCAAAGCATCACATCAACAGGCTTCCAGTAATCGATCTTCCTTGGCAAAGCATAAGAGGGGTTTAGCAACTTCAATCGTTTGGCTTCATCTAGAAGATCGTGATAATTCTTTTCTGTCTCATAGAGTTTAGCTTTATCTTTCTCCTTCACGTCCAATTCATTTTGATACACGACCAGTTGATCTAGCGCAATCCTTGCACGATTTAAATGCACGGGATGGCTAATGCCAAGATCATGAAGCACTTGCTCATTAGCACCAAGAAGATCAATTCCTTTAATCCCAAATTTGGCAAATGCTGCTTGATATCTGTTAAGACATATGCGTTAATGAACAGCAGATGGAAAGATCATACGCTATTTCTAGCTTACCTGGGGAGGTCTTCTGCCCCTTCAAAAATTTCTTTCAGCCAGGATGATACAGTGTCGATTGTCCATTCTCGAACACTTTCCGGTGCAGTCTCGAGAAAAGCAGCGGACAATATTCGTTTGTCCGCCACCACTCGATCCCTGGCATTATTATTTCCTGCTGAGTTATTAAAGTTCGGAAATGATTTGTTCGAATAATTATTATTAAAATTCTGAGATGCTGGGCCATAATTATTGGCAGATTGAAATTGAGCGGAGTGTGCATTATTGTTGTAGTTGTTGAATTCACTCATGATTCGATTTCTTCAGATGATTTGATTTAATTCAAAATTAAAAAAACAGTAGTACTAGAGCTTCCAAGATGGAGAGGGAGGTGAGAGGAGGGGTGATTTTTTTCTTTTGATTGTCCTTGGACAAGAAATGATATTTCTCTCAATTGCCGAGTGAAGAAGAAGATACCGCGGCAGAGCAAGAAGTGCTCCACAACGACAGCGTGAGAGCAAGAGAGAGAGAGAGAGAGAGAGGAAAGCCGGAAAGGTGAGTTTCAAGCTGAGATTTCAAGGTTATAAACTAGCTATATGTTAACTTAAAATCGCTGGGTTGGTTTGTTATTCATTTCAAAAAAGAAGGTAAAACTTCACTAATTCACCTATCTTTCGAATTTCCTATCCATTGATCAAAAGTATTTTTGTCTTTATTATTATTATTATTATTTTAACATTTCCGATTTCTTCCGTTACCTAGTTGGGCAAAGTTTAGTTTGAAATCAAGATTTCTGACTTATGGACTGCAATAGTATTAACTTAAAGCGTCAGAGAGAGGGTTGAACATGGTGATCCGCAATGCATTGATTGTGTTGGAGGGCTGTATTAGACGGACAGAGAGAGAGAGATAGAGAGATCCATCTTTATCTCAACTATTTCCTTGTTATCTCAACTATTATTTATCTTGTTGAATTGTATTTCCTGGTTCTTGTTGTTTTTTAAAGTTTGAATTCACTGTGTTTATAATGGATTTCATTAGTCTTGCTTTGACCTTGTCAGAGGAGATTCGTTTTGTACTTTCTGCTATGGAAGGTGAGAGAAATCTTATTTTATCCATCATATGAATATATTAGAGTCTTCTGACAACAGTTTTGTACAGGAGAGACGAAGTTGGTGGTCACCTGTAGAGCTCTTCTTCATGCCACATCCCTTTATTCAGAATGTCTTTCCTCATTGCAAAAAGTCTGCAGCAATCAACCACTCATCAATACCTCTCCCAAAATAAAAGCTTCTTTAGATAAGGTTCGTGATTTGATTGGCAAAGATATCAATCTACTTCAAAAGATTAAAGAAGAAGTTGATGGTATCAGTAAAACAAAGGCTACGAAAGGATTTCTTCAGAATGTGATCATCTCTCAATGGACGGGTAGAATCCATACCATACATAAATTAGAAGGTGAACTAATGAATCGGTTTCAGATCATTACTGCCATTATGATGAAAGATGTATATCAAGTAAGTAGTTTTAATGCTAGATTTAAATATAGAAATTACAAAATGACTTGTTGTTATCTAATAGAGCTCTCAAGGTTTTGATGAAGCCACAATGCAAATGATTGGAGATGTTGATGGATGTGTCTTTTGGCATAGTAATTTTGGACAAGCAAAGAATACAACGTTTAAAGTATTTCTTTCAGCTTATCAAGATTACTTGTCCAAGGTGTTATTCTGTAGAAGGCTGCCTCTGGAACATCTTCAAACGCTTCTCAGCTCTACTTTAATGGATGAGGCATCTTCTAGACTTGTGGGGAATGACCTTGCATTAAAGCCAGTCACCGTGAACATGTTTGGTCAATGGCTTACACGATTTGGCCCTCTTCGTCAAACCTTGACGAAGGCCTCTGCTTTGACCATCCCATCAACAGATCTTCCTGTGCAATGGTTTCGCAGCGATGCAAATAGAGAGCAAGCAGTTGCTTTGATTGAAAAGAAGCTTCAATGCACTAACGGGAGAGCTATGCCTCATCAGCTCATCATATTGAGATATAGTAGTGATCCCAAAAACCATTTCGTTATCACTTGCAAACATTTAAACTCTGGCAATGTCGATCATTATGCTGTTTGCAATGGAGTGGATGGATATTATATTGCTCGTGATGAACAACATTGCTATCCTAATCTTGTTGAATGTATTCAAAATACTGTTGTGAACACCTTATATGCTGCCGTACAGGCAACAGGTTATGAGTTTCCCCGAGATTCGTTGGACCAGTGGGAAACTATTATTTCATGCTCCACAATGCCCCTTCCGGCCAATCACTATGGTGATAGGAAGGCGCTAGAGAAATGCTCGGATGAAGCTCTTTTCGGAGTAGAGAGCTTATCTTCTGTGTCCTATGGATTCACTACTCTTGCTGGTGGGTGGGACAACTTTTTGCCTCTGGAGAATGGGAGTAGTAAGACTCTCGCTGGCGCGTGGGACAACTTTCCACCTCTAGAGAATGAGAATGGGAAGTCTCTCCACCAGGTGCAGGAATCAACCAAACTCCCAGCCAATCGCCTTGTATCCGATGATGAAGAATTGATTGGGGGTAAATACATGGTCAAGCACGGAGTTAAATTGTTGCTTACCAAGGGGTTTCTCGACGAATACCAGGCGAATCAAATTTTAAGCATTGTCAACAAAGTTTGAACAAAGCGCAATTTTCTCTCCCGCACTATTCGAGCCAAAAGAGGTGTGAGATGTTTGCATCATAACTATTATCCTCATGCAAGATTATCTGTTTTTGCTGTATTCCAACATCCTGACATCGAATTATTCTTATATTGTATCAGCTAATTTTGGCACATTCAATGCTTCTTGTTTTTTTTGCATCGTCGCCATAGAATCCCTCACTAATAATCTAATTGATGTTTTACACGACAATCAAGTAACACTATCAGAAGGGTATTTCCGGTATTATAAAACAAGCTTATTTAACAACAATGCACGCTTTCATCCCTGCTAACTAACAATAGCATTCTACTTACAATGCATGTTAAAGACTACTTACAAAAGGAAAATTAGATCGACTCTACTTGCGAAGCGATTCCTGGATTGCCAACATTAGCTCCTCATCCATATCCTCGTCCATAACAGCATCATAAAGGAAATCTGGATTGGCCAACGGTGTTTCTAACGACGCTTGGATCGCTCTACGTAGCTGCTCATCTTCATCCTCGGCAACATTAAATTGAGCCATTGAGGAATTACTCATTGTGGGGAGTTGCGCAGTAGCAGATTGTATTGTAGCTGGTGCTGCTGCTTCACTCGTACTTGACCGCAATGATTGCTGCAGTGCCAACTCCAGAGCCTCTTCTTCGCTCAGGGTGGATAATTTGATAGCTAGCTCCACATCGGATTGTTCAGCAAGCGTTGCTTCATTCTGGGCATTTACGACCTCCACTTCAGATCTGCGTATAGTATCTTCAACTAGAGCATGATCTTGCAGCACAGACTCTTGTTGCAAGGAAGAAAGGATAGCTTGATCGATAAATTCTTGTTCGCTTTCTTTTTCAACAAGCTTCAGAAGGTTGTCGTTTTCCTTTCCGTCACAACTACTACCATGAGTATTGATGCTGTTCGCAGTGCTTCCATCCATACCATCCAAAGATAACAACAAACAAGTTTCCAAGTCTACTTTCTCGAGATCACGATAGAGTGCTCTGCTTTCTTGCAAGGCAGCATCAATTGTCATGGCTTCAGTGGCCTCCAAATCGCTCAATTGATGAACTGCCTGCAACACTTGCTCCTCACTATGCTCCCTATTGGCTAGGGCCCAGCGATTGCGCGAGGAGGAAATGCGCATGTCTTCAATTTCGCCCGGCTTCAAACGAAGCAAACGAGTACTAGAATGTTGGGCATCAATAATACTGTCGTAATGACCACCGCCATAGTAACTCAAGCGCATGGGTGAGACTTCAAGGCCAGCCGCAGTGGAGGAAGATTGAACTTGAATTTCTCGGTCAAGGCTCAGATTATTTTGATATCGTCCACATATTATTGATGGGGTACGCTCGTGAAAAGTGCGCAGCTTTCGAGCACCTTGAGTTGGATCATATGCCCAAATCTCTGCCGGGCGATTGTACAATTCACACATAGCTCCAATTTCGGGGTCATCACCCCAACATCCATCCGCTCGCTTGGCCCTGATATACTGTGGGAAAGCCTCCAAGCCACCAACAATGAACTGACTGAAGAACGTTGCCTCTGACTCCATATAATCCATACACTTTTGTCGGACGAGTAAATGCAAGTTTTCATCCCCATAAACTTGATGAGCAACCGAACGGAAAAGACAATTTCCATCACCGACGATCGGGAAAATAACCAGTTGTTGAGAGCGAAGAACTTCTTGGTATTTGCTGAATTGAGCTGATAACTTGCCAATCTTTGGCACGCGACCGTCGGTCTCAACATAACGTACTCGGTTTAAGGAATTTGTTTGTTCACGCATAGAATGACTACCAGGGAGAGGTACAGATGAAGATCCTTGATAATCTCTTGTGGCCCAAAGAACAAGCTTTTGACGAGATAAGTTAGCAAGTTTATTTCTTCCAAATGGAAGGAATCGATCTGTGCGATTTCGATCAATCCATTCATCAAACTTTTGATGAAATCCCTTATAATGGATTTTCACCTTAAGATATGAAACAGCGAAAGGAAAATATCAGCAATCTATATAATATTGATCACATAGTGTACATACCTGCGTAGCATTGGCTTCAATAACGAATGCTTCTAACCATTTATTTTGCTCATCAAGTACTTCAACACGTTGACCAACCTTCAATTCACCACCAGGATAGTAGGTGTGTGCATGAAGAGGAGCAAGTCTTTCAGGAATATTGGAAATCCATTCGTCAAAACGACTTTCCCAATACAGATAACTTACAAAGACAGTTTTTTGAAGGAAATTAATCTTCAAAACCTACATAGTATAAAAACAAGTCACGAATCATTAGTTATCAGTCAAATAATATCGATTATGCCTCTCTCACCTCTCCTTCACACCATCGATTATTTGAGTCTAACACATCATAATGACCACCAATCTCTACATTATCAACATTGATAACGGAAGAAGAAGCTGAACGTGTCTCATCCAGAATATTCTCCTTGTTATTATTATTAGCGTTCTCACTAGTGTCAACGTGTTGAGTAGGAAGAGAAGGATTCTCCTCTGGGATGCTCTCTCCATCTGACTCCGAGGCTGTGTCATCCACTGCAGGATGTTTGCTTTCCTCGTGATGAGCTGCCGTACGATTGGCATTACTCGCGTAAGATTGACTACCAAATGACTCACTAGAATCTTGAAATTTTCGCTCTTCCACGGAAGACTCAGTCATTATTCTTTGTCGTTTGGTTGGGGAAGAAGATGATGATGATGACGATGATGATGACGATGATGATTCAAGAGGACTTGTTAGGAGGGGAAGATTGGGAGAAGCAGGTAGGCGAGGAGAGGCGGTAGGGCGATCACTGCTTTCCTCTTCTTCTGTTATTATGCTTGCTTCTTTTTCTAATTGTTGATTTCTACTGTTGATAGATAATGACACCTCAAGAGGAGGACAAGTGAGACAGTCACAGTCACCGACTACACAATGCTCACGACTCTCCAGGATAGATAATGATGACTCTTGAAGATATACACTAAGAATGAAAAGGAAGCTTTTTTAACTTCTTATCAAGAGAAGGAAAGAGAGGAAGAGAAGAGATGGAAAACTGAAAGATCGACACCCTGGAAACGTGATTTTCCAAATTACTTGCAGCAGAGCAGTGAGTGAAGAAAGTTCGCTAAGGGGGGAAGAAGGTCAAGAACTGAAAAGTCGTTTTACCTTGACGTGTTTGTTCTGCTCATAATTTCAGAATTTCATCATTTTCCAATTTTCCAACAATATCTCCCAAAAGATGAGATTTTTAGTAGAGTTTTTTTAGTTTGAAATGGTCTCCGAGAGGGGTATGTTGAAGCTGACAGTCTTGGCTTTGTGTGTGCTGTGCGTGCCAATGCATGCATGCCATAGACATCATCACTCACCCAAGACTGTCTTGTCGATCAATCATCATCAATCCCAACAAGCAATCTTATCCACACCAATCCAAACGATTCTACCTATAGACCAATAACTCTTAACTAAGGGATAAGAGTCACATTTCTAGCTATATTGTGGGGTGGTTATTTGATATCTCTCAAGAGTATTCCTAGAAAATGATCACAACAGATGAAGATCTTGAGAATACTAAAGCTATGCAATATAGAGCAGAAACTACAATTCTTGTGAAAGAAAGTTGCTTCTATGATTTATGTGATAAACAAGTCTTTTGTTGGGGCAAGTTATATTGCGGGAAATTCAAACATCGTGGCCATGCATTGTTTTGCTCGATTTGTGGTTTGATGACCTTTGCCTTGTTGGTCGCTGTTATTGTCCCTGTGGTGAGTTTCTGTTCTTTTGCTTTCCTCTTGCAATCCCTCTGCTCCCCGCCTCCCCTTAGCTCTTCTTCTCTAACATCTTAATGCTCACATGGTTGATTAGATCATTTACCGTCTTGTTGATGCGGGAATCGACTCTGAAGTTGTCATTGATTCGACTCATGCCTCGAGTTACGAGGCATGGTCCACAAATATTGAAGGCTCTGGTTATGATGTAAGTCTTCATCGCTTTTTATAGGCATGTGGGGTTTCTGATGGTTGATTGATCTTTTGTTTCACAGGATACCAAAATAACCTACAATCTCTATCTCTTCGATCTTCAAAATGCTGCAGATGTACTTAATGGTGCAAAACCAGTCGTGGTTGAAACAGGACCATATGTTTATGATGAATATTTCCGCAAATTTGATATTGTTTGGTCGGATGGAGGCGACACGGTCACTTATAACACGCTGCGTTACTATGTCTATAATCAACAAGAGACTGGTGCTGGTTTAACTGAATTTGATAATATCACTTTGCCTTACCCTACTGTTCTTGGCTTCGAATATCTTCTTGATCAGTTACCCCCTGGAGTGGATCAAGCATTGGATGAAATTATTGAGGTGAGTTGAATGTGATGAAGATTGCGCTTCACTATTAATCGTATGATTTTTATTTATTAGGGTCGTTTGCTTGGAAAAGAATCGGAAATACTGAGTCTCACCGCAACTCTCACTGGAGATGTTCTGACGTTTCCTATGTTGCCAAGCAAGCGAAAACAATTACTGGCTCAGTTAGCCACTGCCAATCAGAGTGTTCAAGTCATTTTTGCTGATTTGACAAATCTCACGGAAACTACTGATACTGGTGATTTGCTTTTGAAAAGCCTCCTTTGCAATGTTCCCAGTGGTATCTCACCATTCTTTGTCACCAATCCTTCTCCTGCCTGGTTTGGTTGGCTAAACGATCCCGTATTGCTTGAGGTACAAAATTTGATTAATGTGATTTCCGCTAAGACAGGAAAAGTAATTCCATGGACCTCTGGCGTGCCGGGTGCTACTAATAACTACACCTCTATTGATGATACTCGAAGAAGACGTAATGTGGATGTTTTGAAAACGGGCAAGAAGAATTTGAATCAAATTAGCCAGTATGTACGCTATCAGAACATGACTGAATATTGGACATGCATAGCCCCAGCCAATTCTGCTGCACCATATGTAGAGGGAAGTGAGTTTGCTGCATGTGAACATTTTCAATATGAGTGGGATGAAGCGACTGCTACAGCTAAAGGCTACACCAAACCTTTTGCTACTGATTATGCAAATCGTGTCCAAGGTACTGATGGAAACATGTTCGCCCGTCCTGTGCGATCCAAGAAGTTACAAGTTTTCATCTCTGATATCTATCGGTCTGTATATCTGGCTGAAGAAGAAGAAGTTGATTGGCATGGTATCACCTTAAAGAAATACGGACTTCAAAACAAGGACTTACAAAATTCTACAATGAATCCTGAGAATGCACAGTATTATGCATTTGGTCATAATGGAGTAGAAAATGGAACAAAAGCCAGCAATATCCCCGTTTTCATTTCCTTCCCTCATTTCTTATATGCCGATGTGCAGTTGCAAGAAGCAATCAAAGGGTTACATCCCAATGAAGATCTACATAGTACTTATCTCTCTATTGAACCACAGACTGGATTATTGGTTCAGGCTCATAAACGATTGCAAGTGAATTACTATATGGAGCCTTACAGTTTGCCGGAGATATCTCAGTATTCTGTTCAAATGGCGGAAACACTTTGTGCGGATTTACAAAACGTTGTGAATGAGTTGGCGCCATTAGCACCCGCGAATACCACCTTACCCGATATTTCATGCAATTTGACAATCATTACCCCATTGTTCACTTGCCTTGCTCAGCCTTCAAAATGGAATCTACCCAATGATCTTTATATGCCCTATGGCTGGGTCAGTGAAGACATGGTTCTGCCTGATAGTGATGCAGATGATTTACAGAATTCTCTCTTTGTCTTGGATGATGTTGCTGAGGGAGTTCGCTTTTGGTCATTGGTAGTCGCAGGGGGATGTTTCTTGACGCTAGTCGCCCTGTTAATTCAAATGTATTATCAATCAAAAGAAGAGAATAGTCCCTCCAAAGAGAGATGGAGAGATTTTATTGAGTCACCTTCAGCACCTCGTAATGATGATTTCACGTTTAATCCCAGTGTGGATTCTTCTATCCATCGTGCCGTGGAGCCTTTATTGCCCACGGAGAATGGTCTCATCAATTAAGCCACAAGATACGCTAGGCTAGCTAGTGTTGTTATATATTGTGGTAACTGGATGGATCAAGTTATTTACCCATCGATAAGAAGATGTGTGCTTTGGATATCATAGCAACTCCCTTGAGTTGATTGGGTTGGCACACACTGGTATTCCAATATATTCAAGTGTTGATATGATTGCTAAAATTAGGGAAGAAAAATATTGCCTAATCCTTTTGATTGACAACATGATTCTGAATAAGATTACCCATAATAATGAGTTAGAAATTATTGGTTCTTAGTTAGAATGTTTAATGTAACTCCAATGGTTTGGCATCGTTTGCATGCAGATCTGCACTTTTGATCGACGAAACCACGAAACCCGAAAATATCACTCACAGACGGAAAGTCGACTGTTCCTGCAATCAAACATCGATTTTCTGACTCCAAACTCATAGTATACTGCGCGGTGAGTAATAATATTGCTCGGTTGGTGGTGAAAATCAAAAACAGAAACAAAACAAATAGAATGCCCAAGTTTGTTCCTGTTCAAGATAATGAGAAACCACGTAATGAACAATCTTTATATGATGAAAGCTTGAGGAAACATCGGCAATTTGATGATCCTCATTCTTTAAATAAACGAGGATGGGGACAAGGAGAAATGGGCTGGGGAGTGAAGAAAGTTTTTGGATCCGAGAAAGATTTAGGAGCACAAGTTGTGAAGAAGAATAGTGATCAAGGGGGTAAAATGATGAAGAACGAGAAAGGTCTGTGGGTGAAGGTCAAGTCTCAGCAAGAGGAAGAAGATACACAGGCTAGTGGTAGTGGCACAGGAAGAGGAAGAGGTGGTCGAGGACTGTCTATGATGGATCATCTTTCCATGTCTATTCAACAAAGAGAAGGAGGAAAGGAGGTTGAGGAGGAGGAGGTGAGAAGTCGCTTTGATGACCCACAAGACCATCACAACAATTATCATGACCGTCACAGTCATAGTGAGTCAAGACGACGACGAAGTGGTAGTCGATCTCGTGATCATGATGATGATGGTCACTATCATCGATCGTCTAAGAGAAGGTCATCTAGTCGTAGTCGAAGACATCGTTCTCGTAGTGACTCTCGAGACAATAGCAGAACAAGAACAAGAAGAAAGACATCATCTCGTCACCACCATGATGATGATGATGATCGTCATCATTCTCGTCGGAGTCGAAGCAGGAGTCGGAGTCGAAGTGAAGATCGTCATCGTCATCGCAAGCACTACAGCGATGTTGATCACAGTGATCATAGAAGATCTTCTTCACGTGGTGTTCATCACACTAAAGATGATCTAACCACGGGAAGCAACACTAACGATGACAAGCAAAGGTGTGTGGAAGACCAACCTCTTCCTTCTTCTTCTATTAGAGAAGAAGCAGGTGATGATGGTGATGATGATGATAATGGAAATGATGAGGTTTTGGAGATTACTGCTATTCAAGTAGTAAATCATTTCCATGAAGTCTTTGCATCTTCTACAAGTCAACGATTAGATGAGATTGCTAATCTCTTCCTTCCTCATGCTTCAATTCACAGTCTTAAGAGTCAAGCTGTACTATTAAATGGTCAAAATGCAATTCGTGAATCATTCCAAAAGACGAAAAACTGTAAAGTGACCGTTTCGAAACGAGTTTTCATTCATTTCCAACCTCATCGTAATGATAAAGATTATGATAATCTTGTTCATTGGTTAGTGAAGGAAGAAGATGATGATGATGTCAATAAAGGTAGTAATAATGATGGTAGTAAGCAAGTGAGAGTAGTGACCTATGTATGTGATTTACATCGTCAAGGGACAAGTCCAGGACTTGGTGATCGTAGTCGAGATACAGTGTTATTGTATGAATGTCAAGGTGCATTGATTGGAAGAATTTGGGGGTCAGTTGATAATGAACATCTCTCTCAAGAAGAAGATCTTACACCTGAGATGTTCTATCAATCCAAGTTATGGTCTCAAGTGATGAAGATCATTCAAGAAAGACGAGGAGGAAGTAATAGTACTACTAGTAGTAGTCTACAAGTTGAACGAGATAGTTTCTATCATAATTATGATCGAATGGAAGTATGGGGATAAGATAGAACAAGAAGAAGAAGAAATGTCTGTTTGATCTTATTACCAGCAGGTAGTAGTCTCCAAGTAACAAGTAACAAGACTGGTGGTTACTATTATTACTACTAGATTAGATCTCATGGACAACAAGAGGAGGAGGCAGTAAAGTAGTTATTGTTGTAGTCTACTGTAGATTAAGACAACTCTCTTAACTACTGACTGCCAACTGGTTAACCTACTAGATCATACAATAGCAGCTATCCACACAATAACACTAATGACTGACAACAATAGCCACAAAAACAACAACAACAACAACAACAACAATAGCAATAACAACAAGGTAGTATTGATGATGTTTGATCATCACTTCTTTGCGCACTTTTCCCTTTAATAACTAACCTGTACACCTCCTCTCTTTCTCTCTTGCTTCTCTTATTCCAACAAGATGTGTTGCCATGACCATGATGACCATGACCTGATGATGTCATGTCACCAAATATCACCAACTACTACTGTAGTGTAGTGTAGTAGTCTATAGTAATGAGTTGCAAGGTTCGTAAATATAACATGATCAATCTAAACCTTACAATCAACTATTACAAAGAAGAGAAAGTTGTTTCAGCAAGAGATCCGATCTAACAACAACAGCTACATTATCACTATCACTACTGTAAACCAACAACAACAACAACAACAACAACAACAGCAACAACAACAACAACAACAACAACAACAACAACAACAACAACAACAACAACAACAACAACATATCAGTTACTAGTCATGATGACAGCTAATGATAATAGATAACTCACCTCACCTATTAGCTCTATCTAACTAATAATACATCCTACTGACTTCCATATTACTTCATCAAGTAAAGTTTGTAATCTTTGTTGATCAATTTCTGTAGTATGTCCATGGCCATCCACTATGATTAACGATGATGATGATGATGATGATCCACCAGCACCACCACCAGTTGTTGTTGTTGATGTTGTTGTAGGTCCATTTGATTTTCGTACTGCTGCTACAACAATTCTTCTTGCACGACGCATCGTAGCAAAAATAACATTTTTCTTGTTTGAATTGGATACTAAATCAGGTTGATAGCGATCAATTTGAATTAAAATAGCTAATGCTTCAATAAGAATCACAATTTCTTTTGTCATATTATCTAAAATATATAATAATATCTCAATTAATCCACTATTACTACTATTACTATTACCATTATGACCATTACGATATGTTAATTGTAATATATTATTTTGTTGTAATGTCATAAGATAAATACTTTGTAATGATAATAATGTTAAAGTAGTATGTCGACTAGATAATAATTCAATTAATACATGATGTATTTTAAATCGTATTAAATTTTCTCTTGCAAATTCATCATTCATTTTCAATATTGCTAATGTCACTTTACAAAAGGATAATTGAACTTCATATGTATCTTTTAACATATGTACAGCACACATTAAAGCAGGTGGTGCATGCATTGCAACAATTGTTAATGACATTCCATTTTCTGAAAAATAACGTATAAAATCAATACCACGTCTTAAAATTTTCAAATTTGTTTTATTTTCTGTCATAAAATAACAAACTGAAGCAATTAAAGGTGATTGATCAAATAATCTAATATACGTTAGATAAGTTGATAATGGTATTAAATCATCAGTACATAAAAAAGCATATAATGCTTCAACTGTTTTTTCTGTTAATGCTTCAATAGCTTGTGAAGTATAAAGTGAACAATCTGATGATGATGATGTAAAGATATCAATCATAGCTTGTGGTAATTGTAATATAACTTTAGCTGAATATCCATTATCATTACTACCAGCATCCATTAAGAAATATTCAGATGTTACTTTAATATTATAATAATCATCATGTACTTTCTTACGTATAATAGTAGGTGATGTACTACCGCCATCTGATCGACTACTTGCTGTCATAAATCCATTACCCATCCCTATCCCTCCTCCTCCTCCACCACCACCTCCTCCTCCTACTCCTGATAATGCTACAGAAGTATTATAATGAATAGAATCACTATTATCACCATCACGTACTTTCTTTCTCTTCTTACCTAATGTAATAAAATCCATTGCAATAGGTAACCATGGTAAAATATTGGCAATTAACATTTCTTTTAAATCTTTCACTAAACTTTCATCTTCTTTACATCCTGGTCTTAATACATCATCAACACATGCATACATTAATGATGATGCTATGGATAATGTATATGTAAAAATAGGTAAACGATATGAAATTTGTACATTTTTTAATACATGTATAATTAATGTTAATCCATCAATTGTTAATAATTGTCGATGTGCTATTGTTGGTTTATAAATAGACCAATGATATAACCATGGTAATGGTAACCATATTGGTTTAACATTAGGATTATGTGCTAATGTATTATAAGCTTTTAATGTAGCTAATAATAATTGTGGATAACTATTATGATTTAAATCTTGTATTTCATGTATTAATAGTTTTGTTAATTCATCTTCTACTTCACATCGACTTAATCCACGAAAAATAAATCCTGCACTTTCTAATCCAATACGATAAATTAGATCACATGCTTGTGCTTTATTATAATATAAATCATTTTTTAATGCACGTATTAAACTACTAACAATTGCTTCTTCAGCATTTAATTCAACTTTTGGCATAAATTCTACCATTGTTTTAATTAAATGTAATACAGGACGATAGTTAATAGGATCCACGGGTGCAAAATAATATAATGATTGTAAAATTTCTGTACATGTTGATACTAATTTTCTTCTAACATTACGATCTTGTCTACTTAAGATAATTAATGTTGTTAAGGCTGTATAATGTAAATCAAAATGATCTAATAGTTCACTTGTTAAGGATAAACGTGGTGATCCCATTGAAGATGATCTCATTAAGATTGCAATATCATTAGGATTCTCTTCACAAAACTCTTCACGATGATCACTACCATGATGACCATGTAGTTCTACCTCTTCCTCTTCTCTACCTCGTCGATTAGAACGAGCACTAATATTACTAGCATCTGTAGCTAGACCATCAGGTTTAGAAGTGATTAACTTAATGAGATAGACTGAGAATTCTGTTGCTTGTTCAAATGAACCCATTGCTTCAATAGCATTTCCTAATACTTCAATACATAACTTCTCTAATCCTGGTATAGATTTAATGAAAAATCGATCTTCTGCTAATAAGTTTAAAATATGTGTTGGTAATTGATCTGCTTGTGCTATTGTATATTGCATCTTATCCCATCCTATTAGAGAAGAGATTAAATGAAGATAAACTAGTTTATGACAATTGGTCTCATTAGAATGATGTTCCCATTCTATTACTATTGTATGTAGACTACGTGATCCTAATAGAAGATGATTTAATAAGTGATAGAGTTCTTCTAGAATATCTTCTACACTTCCTCCTCCTCCTCCTCCTTCTTCCTCTCCTCCTCCTCCTATAGTACCTGTTAATACTTTCTTGTTACTGGTATTAGGACCAAGAAGATTCAAGTTATCCAATAGACCACTAAGATTCTTCTTATTTAGTAAAGGTGAGGATGCAGAGGCAGAGGTAGTGTTCGAGGTAGTGTTCGAGGTAGTGTGTTCATTTCGTCCACTACTACCACGACTATTATTACAATACCATTGTTGACAATGACTACTACTTCCTTGTAAAGCATGTAAACTAGAAGCTTCAATAATCTCTGGTATACTTGATTGATCATCACTACCTGCTAGATAGTATAACGTGTTATGATCTCGTTCATCAAAGATCTTCTTCTGACTTGTAACATTCAGAAAATCTTCTACTAGACGTTGAGAAAGATGTAGAAATTCATGATCTAATGGATCCATAGCATAAGCTGACCAACAGCGAGCACTACCTCGGTAGAGTAGTAGTAGAATATCAATAGCTGCGATGTCATGGAAAGGTAGAGATTGAGGTAGTGCGAAGATAGTCTTTAAGAGCTTTAATAGACGATGTTTGATGGATAAGAAGACACGTGGATTAGAGATGATTTGTAATGATCGTTCAACTTTGTCTAGAGAACGAGCTAAGAAGGTAATCGCTGGCATTCTTCCTCCTCCTCCTCCTGCTCCTCCTTCTGTTATTCCTAATTCATAAGGATAAGGTATAATATCTTCACCACGATGACAATAGACTGCATCAATTAAGTCAGTTAAGAGAGTATCAAAGACGGTAACAAGTTCATTATGATGACCTTCTTCTATCCCTTCAATACGATAGATATGACGACTATCATCATAAGGTAAATCACTTTCATAACATGTTAAGAGAATCTCTAAGAGACTATCATAGACTGACAATAGTCTTCTCTTTGATATCTTCATAAAGAAAGGTAATGTTAACGTTTCTCTTTTCCATCTATTTTTAACATTAACATGTCCTCCAATGAGTGTATTTAATAAAATCAATGCTTCTCGTAGACAAGGTTCAGGTAATTCATCATGTTGGATAAGATTCATTAAGAGAGGTAGTACTATAGGAGAATGAGCAAGTTCTTCATTACTCTTTGGATGAACTGATGCGATGATTCTTAACAATCTCATGGAATACCATAACAACTCCTGCTTTAACTCATTGAACACTACTGCAGTAGTGGCGGTAGGGGTAGTGGTAGGGACTACTACTGCCTGGTGGTCATCATCACTGTCAATTACTTTTGCTAGCTGTGGTGGTAGTGGTGTTGGTGGTAATTGACCCACACACAGTGTACGTTCAAAGAGAGGATAGCATTTCTCCATGAAGAAGACGGACTTAAACTCACCCACAATATGTCCAGAGACATGTGCTAAGAACTGCATGGCAGTGAGATAGAGCTTGTTGTTGTCATCCTCTCCCTCTTCTTCTACTGCAGTAGTGGTAGTAGTAGTAGCTGTTGAGGGAGAAGAGATACAATGCTTGCTTGTAAAATGTAATAAAGCAATGAAATTCTCATCATCAACGATGACAGGCAGATGCTCCTTCAATGAACACCCTATTATAGTATAGCATAGCATAGTAAAGTATAGTGCAGAGACAGACACACACAGACACACACACACACACACACCCATTAGTTAATTAGTGATGATCTGTTATTGTTAGAGCGATTAGCTATAGGCTAACTGCTAACTGACTAGTTGACTTACCAATATCGAAGATCTTCCGAGGTGAGACATCATATTGACTAACTAATAAGTCTAATAATTGAAAACATTTCAAATAGGCAGGATATTCTAATAGAATACGAAGTAACAGTTCAATCAGATCATCTAATAGACCCACTGACACTTTTCCTCTTCTACCTCTACCTCCTCCTCCTCCTCCTGGTAGAGGAGTAGAGGTAGTGGGGGGACTGTATTTAAGAAGATGATAAATTAAATAGATTGGTTTACCATGAAGTTGTAAACCATTTAATTCATATCTTCTTAAGAGATCTATTAATCCTTGTAACTCTTCTTCTTCTTTCCATTGTATTGTTGACCATTGAGAATAATAGAGATATTCTTCACTAATGGCATAATGAATATCAACTAGTTTTCCTTTGGGATTATTAAGAAATGCATGAATTAAATCAATTAGATGCTCAGGTAATTGATCCTCATGATTATATGAAGATCTTCGTCGGAGAGAGCGATGTTTACGTGTCATCTCCTTCCTTTCTCTGGTCACTATTTCTTCCTAGACTAGGTCTAATCTAATCTAATTGATCTCTCTGTGTTTGATTGATTCACTCACTCTCACTCTCTCTGGCCTGGCACTGCAGCGCTCACTCACAGAGAGAGCCAAGAATCATCCTGTGCACCCTGCTGTGCACACAGAGCAGGAGCTGTCCTTCTTAAGTTAGAGAAACGCGAATATTAAAAGGAAACCTGTTTCAGGAGGGTTTAACTTCACATAAATTTCAGAAACTGACTTTTCGGGTTTAACTTCACTCAACTGACTTTTCGGTCAGCATCAACTTAATAGGGGATGACTTTGCTGCTGGTGTTGATCACATCATGGAGAAGGAGAAGAAGGAGAAGAAGGAGAAGAATCTATCAAGGAGATCTTTATTATGGAGTTTAGATCGAGATATTTGTCATTATCTTTATTCTGAATGGTTACAATGGAAAGATATTATCAGATTAGATCTTGCTTGTCTTAGTAGAGGTAGTAGAGGTAGCAGAGGTAGTAGAGGTACGGGTAATGGTCGTAGTAATGGGAGTGTCAGTGTCATTGATAGTGACAGTGACAGTGTTATTGGTAATGGCAATGGTAATGGTAATGGTGGTAGCAGTGGCAGTGACAGTGTCTGTGATAGTGACAGTGATAGTGGTGGAGATCGTCTTGCTTGGTTATCATCTCTTAATGACATAAAGATGACACAAAGAATACTTCTTAATAGAAGAAGAAGACTATCAGATAATAATCTAATAGCATTCTATCATTGGTTAACAAGTCGTCACGTCTATCTTGTTAATAACTTTCCTGTAAGATTAACTGTCTTATCAAAACAACAGCAACAGCTACAGCTTCATCATGAAGGATTCGATTTCACTACCTTTGGTCCTTTCATACGCTCTATTGAGATAGAGCGAGGACTGGATGGTATGGTGAATGACAACAGCACCCAGCAGCACCACTACCAGCAGCACGTGTTGGCACAGACACAGCAGTCCCTGCTGCTAAACAATGACATGTTGGTGTTGTCTGTCCAGCAGTCATCATGGCAAGAACACTTTAGCAACTTGCTATCTCACTGTCAACATCTACAAGGATTGACCATCTTTGGACTTCTTCCAGAACAAAATCCCATGAATGAAGTCATAGAGACAGTTATCTTCTCCATCTTAAACCAAGTCTTACCAGACAATCAATTGAGAAAGTTAGACCTTTCCTTTTATAAAGACTATACGATCTTCCATCACCTTACACAGCTTATCAACAAACATGCATTATCTTTAACAAATATCTCATTTAGTGCATTTTCCAAACACACTGTAATACCTATTCATATTATACTACAGAATAGAACATTATCATTGAGAAGTTTGACATTATCCATGGAATCTCTCAACATGGATATCTGATTAAATTGTCTTGTTTCTTGTGGAATGAGGTTAGAAACATTAGAAATTAGAAGTCAATTCAAAGCAAATGGTAATATTGTTCTCACTGATGAGTTATTAATATCTATTGGAAAAGCATGTCCGAAGTTGATGACTTTACGGTTAAAGGTTCATATCCCTGTCAATGATCCTCAAGCAAGAAAAAACCCTTGTCAGCTATTTCGACTATGTCCTAATCTCTCAACGTTCGAAGTAACAAGTAGTGTATACTTCTTGTGCATTAATGTAAACGATGAAAACCGTAAAGTATTATTTATTACTAATTTATCTTCTGTTATAGAAGATTGGGTGGAAAGCTTGCGTTGTGTGATAGATCGAACACAATACTTATTGGAGGTATCATATAACTTTTACTGTTGGAATGCAGAGATTGGATATCGTGAATGGACTGCTCTCAAGTCTACTTTAGCTCCTTTCCTCGTACATATGAAAGGTATCATATCAGAAGCTATTCTAATAGATGCAGTGAAGGAACTTCCTGCTTTACGGAGCTTAGGTGTGCATGTTACGTTTCTTGAGATAAGTGATGCAAGTTTCATTGCTATGGCAGAATCGGCGCATGAGTTGAGAAGCTTGTCTATTGACCGCTTCGATAATGTCGAACGACAATTTACTGCTAGTGATGAAGTAGTGAGCAAGATGATAGATAGTTGTAAGACACTAGAGTTTTTGAAGATACCCATTGCTGGATGTGAGAGTGTGTTAGCTTTAAAGCGTCATCCAGGGCTGCGAGAGGTAGTGTTTACATGTATGGAGAGTGTGGAAGAGTCTGCCTTGTCAGCACTTCTACTTGGTGAGGAAGCGAAGAAGGCCTGGTCTCCCACTTTGACAAGTGGATTGATCCGTTGTACATATAGCACATACTCCTATGATTCACAGTTGTCTCAGTGGTGTTAAATAGAGCTAGGCTAACGATAGGTTCACATTGCTCTGATGAAATACCACTTTAACTTGTAATACTACCTCACATTGTTTGTGTGGGTCGTTGTTATTTGAGAGATTCGCATTGTTATGGAAGCTGCTGTGTTGGCTATCGCTAATAACCATTACTTCCTGGGCTTCTTGTGTAGTCTATTGTATTGATTTCTTACAACAATTTATTACTCATATTGCAATTAATCAAACGTATCAAACAATAATACAGCACAACTTTTTGTCACAAAACTCATAAACTCAGACACTTTGTCTTAGACCTTCCCGTGGGACCTTAGGCGATTCGCAGCCTTTTTCAGAAGTCGAGTTTTTCTGACCATTTACATAAATACAGAGCAAATACATAAATCTAGTGAGGAAATACATAAATCTAGTGAGGAAATACCTCAATCGCGTTAAGGAAATACATAGATTAAGAATTTCCTTAATTTAGGAAACCCTGATTTTCGTAGATAAAACTCTTCTTTGAAAACGCGCGAAAATCAGGGTTTTCTAAACCTTAGCCCTCGACCTTCGGGAAGGTCTTAGACAGAGTTAAATCTTAAATATTCCTTCTCCCAGCACTGCACAACACCAGTGGACACCACCACATCAACTCACTCATCACAACCATCATCACAATCAATCACCTATCCTAGTATCCAATCAAACAAGTGAAGACTTGCACTCACTAAAGAGTCATGCTATCCCCTGGTGATATTGAGAGATATTTAGCATGTATTGGTGTAGAAGATAGACCCCAACCAACCTTAGAAGCTCTTCGTCATTTGCAACTTTCACATATTCAGAACATTCCATTCGAGAATCTTAATATCCACATCTCTCGACCTATCATTGTGCATGATTTGGAGGTCATCAAACGGAAAGTCTTTGATGAAAAGCGAGGTGGTTATTGCTTTGAGCTTAATCAACTCTTCTATCATCTCTTACTTAGTTTGGGGTATCAGGTGACTACTCATGTTGCTCGTGTGCGATGGTTAAGAGAGGAAGGTGATCATACTGGACTTACTCATATGATGCTTCTTGTTCAGTTAGAAGGCAAAACCTGGTTAGTAGATGTTGGATCGGGAGGTATTGGATGTCCTGTCCCTCTGGATATTCACAATTACGATGTCATCCCAACTCCTTATAGTGATCATCGTATTGTCCCATTAAATCAACATGAATACCAACAAGAAATCTATGATAAACAACAAGATCTTTGGAGACCATGTTATCAATTTAATACTACCTGGCAGAGTAATGTGGCTGACTGGGTAATGGGATCATTTTATACAGCTTGTCATCCTGAATCATTCTTCTCTTTCAAGATTGTTCTTGCTATCTATTCGAAAGAGTATGAACGTGTATCATTAACCAATACAGAATTTCTTCGTCGTAATGCATCTGGTGTAGTAGAAAAGCGTGTGATAGAGAAGAAAGAAGAATTTGAGAGTCTGTTAAGAGATGTTTTCAAGCTACCATTAGACCAACTCAAGAATTTACATGTACCTGATGCACTTTGGGAACAAACACAGCAACAACAAGAATAAGAAGTGATAGTGGTAGAATAGACAAGCTCAAATAAGAACCACAGCCACAGCCACCATCTCACTCTCTCTCAGCAGACAACCTCTCTGTTACTCTAGCGTATCGTATGACATTATTTGCTCTTCATCTCTGATGATGTATAATGGTAAAGAACGACTTCTTTTATGTAGTTATGTTACATTTCATTCGATGTCTCTTTCTTTCCCTTTTCTCTTATTACCATGCATTCTTCTTATCACGTAACACACGATCAACTGCTGCCATCACATCTTCTGTATTGATGGTAATAGAAGGAAAGATAGACATCTTGTTACCACTTCTACCAATACCATCAGATGATAGGCCACCTGTACGTCCTCTCAATAAAGCCTCTCCTTGTTGAAAGCTCTGTTGACTCAATAGTGAGAAGGCCAAATCAGCTTCAGGGCTTGCATTCCAGATATGTCTTCTAGTATCACTTCCTCCTCCTCCTTCCCCTGTTGGTATCTTATGAGCTTCAGAGTAATTGATATAACGAGGATGAGAGGATCCAAAGTCATGAGGATTACCATCATAACGATATTCTTTGCCTGTTAAAGCAGCATTAGCTTGAAACATGGCCTTCACTGTCCATCTCTTCTTCTCCTCGTCTTCAAAAGTGTCAGCATTGCGCTGATCAAAGTCATTACGAATACCTCCTCCTCCACCACTGCTGCTATTTCCATTACCACCACGTCCATTATTGTTAGTACTATTACCTTTACCGCTACTGGGTGGTGGAAAACGAAATTGTGTCTCTTCCAAAGCAACAGATTGGAAAGATGATTTCCCAGTAGTCATGGGAGCATTAATGCCTGTAGTAGTACCAGCAATGCTCTTCGCTCCTCCTTTGTCACCTCCACCACCATCAGAATGAGCTCGTTGCTTGATCTTTATCCGTCCCGGTGAGAGCATGACATTCGAAGCTGATGGCACCTGCTGCTGCTGTGGTTGTCCTAATTCTTTCCTTTTATTCTTAATCCATCGTTTAATCTTATCCAAGAAAGGTTCAACATGGAAAGCATTATCCGGTAGCATTGATTTCCCTCCAATAGGAAAGAATTGAATTTTAGCAATTTCTTTCTTACATTGAATAGAGAAGTCTGTATCTTCAGCTACATTCGTAGCAATAAATAAGATAATAGGTTTCCCATCATGAAAAGAGATTAAATGATCTTCTTTACGACAATGACTACCTGGTTGAAATCCAATTTCTTCTTGTACTTCACGTAATGCACATTCATATAAATCTTCATTTTCATTTAATTTACCACGTGGAAAAGTCCATCCTAATGTATTCGCATCTTGTACAAGTAAGAATTTATTCATTTCAGGATTTAAGAGAATACATCCACAAACGGGTATTTGTGATTTATAAGCACTAAAATCTGAAAATAATTTTTGAAAACGATGTTGTAATCCTTTGAGTAAATCACAATGTAAAAATAATTTTTCAGCAAATTTACGTAAATTTTTGAAATGTGGAAGATGATTATATTTATCAGCTTTATAGTCTTCATAGAACCAATAGGCTGCTTCAATTTGAAAGAAGAGACGATCAGAAGTATCTAATTCAGAAGATGGGAGATTATAGAGAAAACGTGCTTCAATCTCTTGTAAAGTTTCTTCTAATGTAGGAAGACTAGTATTATTATTATTATTGTTAATATTGTTATTAATAGTATTATTATTGTTATTATTCATGTTGGTCGTGGTGGTGGTAGTTGGAAGAAGGGTTGTTGTTGTTGTTGAAAGGGACATGATGATGATGATGATGATGAGATGGGATGGAATAAGGAATCAATTGTTCTTTAATATATATTTTTGTTGTTGACCTTGTTGTTATTGTTTGTTGAGAATGATCTTGTTTGTCTCTTCTCATTCACAGACAATGACTTCCCATTGGATCAGGTCCAAATTTCCAAATAATCTGACGACATGTTAATATCCTCCTCCATCTTCCATGGATTCCAGCTAGTCTGCCTTTCTGCTCTCTGTGAGCAATATTATTGTCTTCCCCGCGTATATTTTGAAATTGAATGACTGCACACAAGCCACACTCAGCTGTTCCTCTCAGACTGGCACAAGTTGATTGAAATAGAAGCAGAAGTGAGTGACAGACAAGAAGAAGACAGTGAAAGAAACAGACCCACACAAACAAACCTATCAAATATTTCACTATCTTTTTATCCTCTCTATTTTGCTTTTCCCTCCTAAATCTTTTCTTGATCATGTCAGAATCAAGTCTGAATTACAATAATTACAATAATAATCATCATGACTATAAATTAGTGTGTAAAGTTATCTTTATCTCCTCTCTCCATGGTAAGAAGTTGACAGGACAAAGCTTTCCTATTCAACTTACTTGGCAACAAGATAAACTTCTTGTCTCCTATAGTGGCAAAACAGAGAAGTATAAGTTTGTAAATCTGAAACTCAGTCAACAAGGTGTAGACCACACTATCCAATCTGATGGACTTTGTCTTGTAGCACAGTCCAATGCTATTAATCAACCTACTTTACTTGCCCTTGAAAAGTCTATACAGCATTATACTGACCTCAAGAATAATAAGAATAAGGATAAGAGGAAAGCAGGCATGTCAACATCATCAGTTCTAGTAGTAGCTCCATCTTCGTCTGCTTCATCATCTTCTTCTACTGCTGCCTTGTTATCCAATAACAAAAAACAGCGAATAGAGCCTAGAATAGAGAATAAGACATTAGCTCCAATGACTTCCTATAGTAAGTCTTCTGGTCCTGTTCGTCGTGATAGTTCACCTCAGCAGTTTTCTTCTTCTTCCTCTTCTTTAGTGGGAGTAGGGAGGAAGGAAGAGATGAAAGAGGTAGTTGATACCATGAATGGAGGCAATATTGGTCGATATACTTCATCCCCGGCTTTACGTAAACAACAACCTTTACCAAGGTCCCCTCTCACTGATTCCATTGGAATTACTAGTCATACCCCTTCATCTCTGCCTAACAAGATGATTCAATCTCCTTCCCAACCTTCCTCTTCTTCTTCTTCCTCCTCCTCAGTGATTGCTAATCTATTCGCTCCAAAACCAAAGACATTTGCTAGGAAATCTTCTTCTGTTACCTACTCTTTAAGTTCTACTAATATTACTGATAATAAGCCTTATCTGCATATATCTCCTTCTATGAATGAGAGCTACATAACTCATGATAATGAGAAAGAGAATGGTGGAGAGAAACAGGTAGAGGAAGATATTGAGGAGATAGACTCTTCTATTACATACAAATCTATCCGATCTTCTCCCTATATGTATCAGTCTTCTGTTAAGTATCACGAGAAAGGTAACAAGACTGGTCTAGACGTTTTCCTTGATGGAAGTCAGTCTAAACAAGGTCAGATTGTTTTCTCTCTGAAGGAGAAGGAGAAGCAACAACAACAACGTGATGCTATGCTGGCCACTACCCAAAAAGCAACAAAAGCAGATGCTAACAAGTTTTTCTCAAATACACGAGAATATTTGTCACAGAACAAGATTACTACTTCTGAAGTTAACAACAATTCAGACTGGAGAGATAACTTATGGCGAAATGATGAAGAGAATGATGATACCTTTCACTCTCCTTTGCGAACACCTCCTGATCATCTATTGAAATCATCATCTTACCTACCACCACATCAACCAAATTCTGTTGCAATAACTTCCTACTTCTCCAATAAGCTGGACTTTGACGATACAGGAGATAAGTACAGGATAGAGAGACCTTCAGATCAACAACAACAGCAGCAACGAATTCAACTTTCCATGAAAATGTTTAAAGGTGGAATTCGAAATCTTGGCAATTCCTGTTACATGTCCTCCATCTTACAAGCTCTTTTCGCTTTGCCAGCATTTAAAAAGAACATCGATGCTGTCTTTTGGAGCAATCGACAAGTGAAGAGTGTAGAAACACTTCCCGCTGCTATATCTTTGGAAGATTTCTCACCGTCTACACCACCACCACCACCTCCTCCTCACCATATCCCAGCTCCCTCAGAACCTCTTCATCAGACCTGTTTGAATGAGTTTCTTCGACTCCTGAGGTAAGATCAATATGTTGATATGATGATGGTGTCGTAGATCTGATTTACCATGTGATTCTCTTGTGATTATTCTGATTTATTCAATAGACAACACGGGACTGTTCAGGGGAAGCGGTTGGATAGTCTAGAGGAACAAATGCTACAGAGGCGGGCATTATTTAATGCTCTACAACTACCTTCGATTAATGCACTACGTAGTTTGGAAGATACTCTAGATCTTGCTACATTCAAGAAGATGATGGGCAAGCGAGCATCTATCTTCTCAGGTTATCTCCAGCAGGATGCACACGAATATCTTACTACCATCTTGAGTATTCTTGATGAAGATATGGTAGAGATGGTCAAGGAGTTTGCGCAAGGAATGAATGACCTGCACAGCGTAAAGAATAGTCATCCACAAGAGAATTGGAGAAGGTCATCGTCCTCCTCACCAGATGTATTCTCACCCACTGCTATCACTGATATTCCTAAGACTGTCCTTAAGAATCCTTCTCGTGGTCGAAAAGAACAAGAAGCTGAAGCAGCAGCAGGAGAAGTTGATGTATTGGATCCATTGTGTACAATCCGAGGTCAGAATGAAGGTACAAAGGAGAAGAGAGGAGGCGAGATGTTAGACGATGAAGACGAGGTGCTGTCTTTACGGGATGTTTGCGTTACTACCAGAAAGAGAGATTCCGCTGGTCTTCTTCCATCCGTTGTCTCTGATTCTGATTCTGCCTCATCAGCTTACAGTGCAATTACTGCCATGTCAAAAGGTGTGGACAAGTCCAACTCGAAGGAAAGCAACAAACTGAAATGGAATGATAACCTTCGCCATCTTGTGCAGAAGATGATACCTACAGCCTTTCTATTTGAAAGCTCAATGGAGATGTCATTGGAATGTAGTAGTTGTTCCTATCGTCATCCCCCTCGTGCTGAGGTCTATCGAGACTTCTCTCTTCATCTTGGCCATGAAGGACGAGCAGTGGAGGATAGTCCATTATCTGTTGAGAGTCTTGTCAGATCTTTCTTACAAGAAGAAACACGTGAACTTCATTGTCCACATTGCCGAGAAGGTAGTCAAGTCATTCTCTCGAAGCGAATGCTTCAGATGGCACCTTGTTTAGTGTTGCATTTGAAGCGCTTCCACTATGACATGCAAACGGGTGGGTACACAAAACTTCGTCATCCCATATCATTTACTTCCAAACTAGACCTCAAGGATTGTGGTATCCATCCAACTAATAAGAAGGAGGCGTCTTTCTTTAGGAAGAAGTGTGATCAAGTTGTTAATGGAAGATATTCTGGTCTTTGGCAAGAGAAAGAAACTGAAAGAGCAGACAAGTTGATCGATCAAATGCAATCTCTTGTTGACCAGACCTCTGGCATGTTAGATGGTGGTGGTCATTATGCATTGCGAGCAGTGGTTCGACACATGGGCAATGCTCTTGATCAAGGACATTATATCTGTGATGTCGTTGATGAAGCCAATGGTCAGTGGCTGAGATGCAATGATGCATTAGTGATGCAGGTTTCTGAGGTGAGTCATTCATAGCTTAACTAGATCATTCTCTTATGTCTGATCGGTATTGTGTATGTGATGTGTTGTATTGTAGGAGAAAGTGCTGGAGGAACGGGAAACTCCTTACATTCTCTTCTTTGAGTTCGTGGATCGTTAGTCTTTCCACGTAGTCCAGGATAGTGGTGGTTATCATAGTCGTTTTGTTATGCCTTGCTCATGTTCTGTACATACAATTCATATCTCAAGTTGTCAACCAGACCAGAAAATGGGTTTTCTATTTTAGGTTGTATTTCAGTTTGAATAACAATGTCTCATATAGTTCACACTCATCTAGTACAGGAGGAAATGAAAGGGTTTCACTAGGTCTAGTTGTTGGTCTTGGTCTTGAGATAGCTAACCAACCCCTCGGAACACAACAGAAGCACTCCTAACAGCTGAACACTTGAACACACCATAACCATTACCACTACTAGTACCACTACCACTACCTCAGCATTACCTCCTTCATCTCTACCAACACATACCAACACAACCACTTCTCCGCACAGCTTCTCTCAGGTAGTCTTGACCTTCTCCATCTCTACACCACTCCCTCTGACAACAACAACAGTAGGTGATGGAACTGACTGGATCTCATCCTTTCCTTCTCCTCCTTCTGATGGTCTACCACTACTACTACTAGCAGCTAGTATTGTCGACTTCTGATAAGCTCGCCAAACCTTCTTTATTATCATAAAGAAGAAACAAGCATTTAATATCATATAGAGAAGACTAAAGCCTATTACCCATTGACTTGAACATTTTCTCATAATATCTGGCATTAGAAAGAATCCTTGATAGACAATTCTTACCAGAAAGAAGATAATAACAAAGAGAATTGCTAAAATATCATCTCCTGTCTGTCTCCAAGCTACTAAGAAAGGTGTTGATAATTCAGCTAATGTAATCTTTAATACTGGATTTACTGTTTGTTTAACTAGTATGAGATGATCATTATGATGATGACCATGATGACCTTCTTGTTCTGACAGACAGATTTCTTCATAATAGAAATGAGCATAAAAGATTACTAATAAACTTAAGAAATGATGGAAATAATCAATACCACGTATTAAACCACGTTGTTTAGATGGTAATTGATAATAATAATCATTAATGATTTTATTAAATAAATCAATAGTAAAATAGCTTGCACATGTCATAGTTGTTATAGTCTCAGGTAGATATTGTAATAAGGATAATATTGTGAAAAGTGAAGATATGATACCTTGTGTGAAATTCAGTCGATAGGAACTTGTCACTGTCTTAGGACCAGGAGGAAGAAGAAGAATGAAAATCCATAGAAGAGAACTCATTAGGAAATAAGACCAAGCTGGAAGAACTGTCATAGTCAATTGCTCTCTCTCTCTCTATCTCTCTCTCTCTCTCTTATTCACTCTGTCTCTTTGCTCTTTCTTTGTGATAGGATAGTTAGTTAGAGAAGTCTCTAGAATGATGAGCATTTGGAGAGAACGACTCTTCTTAAGTTAACTACTACTTCGAAAAAACGCGTTTCTATATGTGAAGTTAATGGAATCGATTAAGTTAACACTTGACCGTTGGTGGTGATGAGCATGATGAGCATGACCACAACATCATCTACTACTGTGAGTAGATCTAATCATTACAGTATGTCTATGTTTTTAACTCCTCAAAAACGATCCAAAGTCTCTACAGACAGTGTAGAAGTAGTTCAAATAGAGAGTTCTGATGAAGTCTTACAGGCTCTTTCTCCTTCTTTCTCTTCTTTAAGAAGTCAAAAGAGAAAGTCATCTAGTCTATTAGGAGAGGCAGTACGAGTATTGACACCATCAGCTAAGAAAGGTAGCAGTGGTATAGGTAGTGTTAGAGGTAGTGGTATAGGTAGTGTTAGAGGTAGTGGTAGTGGTAGTGGTAGTGGTAGTGTGGGTACAGGGGCAGTGAGTTTTGGGTCAACAAGAGGGAGAAATGAAGAAAACACTGTCAATCAACTCTCCTCTCCTCCTCCTCCTCCTCCTCCTCCACCACTACCAGGTAGTACTCGCAAGGTGGTAGGTGGTGGTGATAGAGGTAGTGGTAGAGGTAGTGCTAGTAGTGCTAGTGGTAGTGTTAGTGTTAGCAGTCGCTTCCTATCCCCTGCCAAGCCATTGCGATCTACTACACCTTCTCGCTGTGTCTCTACCTCTACCTCTCCTGCAGTCTCTCTACCATCCACATCCACTACATCTTCTCTGCTAACCACTCCTAGTAAAGAGGGTAGTCGTCGACTAGGTACACCAAGTCGTACCCCAACAAGTCGTACAGCAGTCACACCAGCACGTAGAAATCTCACTCCTATGAGACGTGGTACCACCCTTGCCACTACCTCTACCACTACCTCACAGGGTAGTATGACCAATACCAGTCGTCTACGCGGTAGTAGTGCAACGTCTACTTCTTCTTCTAACACTACTGCAGTAGTTGTTAGTATTCCAGAGGCTGAGAAGACTTGGCGTGTTAGTGACTTTATCTTAGGCAAACCAATTGGAAAGGGAAAGTTTGGAAATGTTTATACAGCACAACAGATTAACAACTACAACAACATTACTAACACTACTACCACTACTAACACTACTACCACTACCACTGCTAACACTGTTAGTAGTAAGAAGAGAGATAACAACAACAACAACAACAACAACAACAACAACAACAACAACAACAGCAGCAGTAATAGTAGTAATAGATATGCTTTAAAAGTGTTATTTAAATCATCTTTACAAGATGAACAAGCAATGAAAATGTTACAAAGAGAGATTGAAATACAATATCAATGTCAACATAAACATTTATTAACATTATATGGTTATTTCCAAGATAAGAAATATATCTATTTAGTAACAGAATATGCTTTATTAGGTACTTTATATCATCATATTAAACAACAACAACAACAACATCGTCATCGTTATACTACATCATCAACATCATCATCATGTTATTATCGTAAAGTGGATGAGTTAACATGTCAAAACTATATGAAACAAATAGTACAAGGTATAGAATATCTACATAGTCATCATATCATACATCGTGATATTAAACCAGAAAATATCTTAATACATCAGGATGGTACATTAGTCTTAGGTGATTTTGGTTCTGCTATACAATTACAACCAATAACAATAACAAATGGTGATGATGTAAAACGATATACAATTTGTGGTACACCTGAATATCTTGCACCAGAGATGATGTTAGGACTTGGACATGATTATTCATTAGATATGTGGACATTAGGTATTCTAATGTATGAGTTACTCTATGGAAGGTAAGTCTACTACTACTACTACTGCTGCTGTGTACACCTCTGATGTAGTGCTGTTGTGGTTGTTGTTGTTAATGTAATGAATGGTTATGATTGATATGATGATGATAGAACACCTTTTGTTACCCCCAAGACCACCTCCACTACTAGTACTACTGCTAGTACTACTACTAGTAGTGGTGGGATGATGATAATAGATGAGAAACAAGAAGAAGCATTACATCGTCAACGTATGTATGAGAAGATATTAAGTTATCGAGATAACCTCACCTTCCCAACAACAATTAGTAGTCATCAAGAAGAAGGAGAAGGAGAAGGAGAAGAAGGGAAAGACATCTCTTGTGAGGCGAAAGATATTATGCGAGCATTAATTCGAACTAATGCTAAAGATCGTATGACAGTCACTGATCTACTAAATCAACCTTGGATGATGACAAACATGATGGCAATGAAGACACTATCCCAGCAGGTAGCAGATAATGATGATGAAGAAGAAGAAGACCAAGAAGAGAATGTCCTGTTAGCATCACCTTTGAGATGAGACAACTGTAACAGTCAACTACTACTACCACTACCACTACCACTACCACTACCACTACCACTACCACTAGAACTACTATTAGAATTAGAACTAGTAGCCTACTAGTGACTAACTTTACTAACTTAACTATACAGACACTAAATTACTACTAACAGTATAGTAAACTAGTCAATTACTAACAGATACTAGTACTAACAGATACTACTACTAACAATGTAGTAAACTAGTCAATTACTAACAGATACTAGTACCACGTAATATTGATCTATTTTATTGACTAACTTACAGAGCAATAACAACAACATGTCAATCTTGTTAGTACTTACTATGATTTACAACTGTAGACTATAACAATTTTCAATTTAAGATAATCATTTTCTGTAAATGATTTGGTTGTTTTAGGTTGCGTTAGTGTAGGTTAAGTTAAGTTATGGTATGTTATGCTATGTTACATTAGTGTAGGTTAGGTTATGTAATGTAATGTAATGTTAGGTTATGTTATGTTTGTTAATGGAAAGAGAAGGAAAGGTCAGATGTTGTAGAGTTATCCAGTGCAGAATCAGAATCAGGACGAGAATCAGGAAGTCGCACAGAAGAAGAAGACGATGACGAGAAGCTGTCTAGTGACCTTGTCGTTCTAGCAGTCCCTGTGGCAGGTCTATCACCACCACCTCCTCCTGCTGCTGTTGCTGGTTGCTGGTAACGATGATGGAAGATGTCACCTGTTGAACTCAATGTACTGTTATTAGCATCTTCTTTCAGCGAAGCATTAAGACTGCTTCGACTACTACTATCAGAATCAATATGATATCTATATTGACCATCTTCTTCCAGTCGTACTCTTCTCTCACCTTCATCATCATCATTATCACTGTGATGGTCATCATCATTATCATCATCGTTTTCTTCGTCTTGCTCTTCCTCAATACCTAGGAGATCAAACGACCGAGCACTGCGATATGTGCTACTTGCAGTATAACCACCACCACTACCACTACTACTGCTGGGCAGATTGTGCTGCTGCTGCTGTTGTTGTTGTCGCTGTATGGGGCTGAGGATAGAGCGTGTGACACCACCCACCACAACCACCTCTGTAGGATCATTTAGACTTGAAGAAGTACTCCAAGATGTCGACTGGCTATGAAGACTTCCAGTACTGAGACTGTTAAGATCTACTTGACGTACTCCCACACGCACACTAATGCTTGCCCCAATCTTTCCTCCACCAGTAGTAGCACCAGCAGTAGCATCACCACCCAGTAGAGCACTTGATGGTGATGATGATGGACTGCTCTCCACTTTGGAAAGAGAGGAAGGCGAAGAAGAAGATGATGAAGGAGATGTCATCTGTGCTGTAGTATGAGCTATTGCTTGAAGTAATCTAGATCGCATAGCTCGAATCTCTTCTTGAATATCTCCTAATGCTGACTGTGAAGAACTGCCAATTGACACTTCCTCTTCCTCTGCTTTCATGGTAGTAGTGACACGAGAAACAGAAAGGTTACTAGTAGTAGTCGTGGATACTACTTGTTGCCGTGAAGATGACGCCAACACGAATGAGGAAGAGGAAGAAGAAGAGGAAGATGCACTAGTATGAGATAGATCAAGGAGAGTTGAGTTATCACCAACAGGTGACGAAGCAGAGACAGCAGAAGCATATGGTTGTGATGGTTTGTTGTTGAGATAGGAAGAGTCATTATTAGATGGTGAAGTTGGAGGTGAGGAAGTAGTCGTGGTGACTCTAATGTTAGCAATAGCATCCACTGTGCGAGACGACTGTGTCATAGCAGTCTCTCGTGTGATAACCTCTCGTGGTGATGATGATGCAACAGCAATAGATTGGCTGGAATCAGATGAAGTGGATGATGATAAAGTGGAAGGTAATCCATAATCATGCCAAGGACTTCTTCTATTAGATGCAGAGAAACTTGTTGAAGAGGAAGGAGAAGGAGAAGGAGAAGGAGACGGAGAAGGAGTGGGGATACTCTCCCTTCCTTGTATCATCACACTACTCAGTCTACTGTCATCCTGCTCTCCACTCTCACCAGCACCAGCACTACCTTCTTCTACTTCATCATCGTCTAGGTCTATAGCTTCAATCTGTTGTAAAATGTGATCAGCTAAAGAGTCTGCGAAGGAAATCTTACTAGCGATTCTATCATTTTGCTCTCTTGTTATCATCTTTTCTTCTTCTTCTTCATCCTGTTCTTCCATAGCATTGCGATGAATCATTGTTGTCTGACTTTGACTCTGACTCTGACTCTGAGTCAAGGAGGATGTAGTGTATTTTGAGGTATAATTAGAAGAAGGAGGCAGGTAGTAGCCTCGTGTTCCTCTTTCATGTGAAGAAGAGGAATGAGAAGCAGAGGAAGAATACGATGACATGGATATTAACAAACTTCCTTCTTGTTGCTCATCATGCACTTCAAACATCTACATAGCAAAACAATGTATGTACAGTATGTACAGTACAGTATTCATCAATAAGAAGAAGCAAATAGGATGGTATCTAAGAGAAGATGAGATCTTACCGCATTCATCGCTACATCATCATGAGAGGAATCAGACGGACGGGTAGTAGGCAATGACACTGTAACAGGCTGTGGACTAGATGACGGTGATGATGATGACACCATTGAAGTAGTGGATGTCAATAAGTGAGAACTTGTTTCCTCCTTTCCATGAGAAGATGATGATACTGAGGAAGCATAGGAGGAGGAAGCACTCGAGGTTGACAACGAGGAAGCATAAGAGGCGACTGATCCCAGCAAGCTTTGCAAAGAACGAGCCTCTTCTTCCTCTTCCTCTTCTTCTACTATGACCCTATCGCTGATCTTCTGCTCTTCTTGTTCCTTCCTCACGTCAAAGCTCATGTTATGTGAGATATCTTGAGAAGAAAGGAGAGATAAGGAACTGTCCTGCTCACGCATTGGAGACATCTATTCAAAACAAAAACAAAATACAAATCAAATCATACTTGTCATTACTAAGTAAACTAACAGGGTAGGGAATGAGAACTCTTCTTACCACGTTTGACACGCCTGTGGAAGAGTCTGGGCGATGAACTGGTAAACGCACAGTTGTTGGTTGAGGCACTGTTGTGGCAGATGATGACAACAAAGTTGCTGCTGCTGCTGCTGTCTGAGCTGAGGTTGTTGTTCTTTGTGTTGGCAACGTGGAAGCAGGGATTGAAGATGAGGTAGAATAAGACAAAATGTCTTTGGATTGTGAGGAGTGGGTCATCTTTGAGGTAACATTGATATCTTGTGGAGCAGAATGAGTGGTGCTACTTCCCTTCTTCTTCGCTATCATTCTTGATCCTTCATCTGATTGTTGTTGATTGACTGATTGCTGTGTCCAGCTTGGTGCACGATTAATAATCTTTGGAGCAGTCATATCATTCAACGCAGCATCTAGAGATATTAAATCAGAATAAGAGGAAGAGTCAGAACTAGAAGAAGCAAGCGCTTGTGGTGGAGGAGGTGGAGGATAATAGGGTGTGCCCACAGGGAATAACTTGGAAGAAGAGCCAAAGGATGATGATGGCATTACTCTTGGCTTTGGTGCATTCGCGTGTTGTGATGCTTGAGATCGAGGCATATTGAGAGAGACCATAAACTGCTGTTCAAAAGCTGATAAAACTTTACGATCTTCTTCTTCTTCATGTTGCCAGATGTCTTCCATCTGTCGTCTTTCTTTCACACGATGAATACGATCTCCTGCTTTATCAATACGTTCCAATAGTAATAGTTCATTTTCTACAGCAGTAGCAGCTTTCTGTTTCCATGCTGTTTGTAAGGCTTGTTTAGCACGACGACGTGCTAACTGCTTTTGTGTCATTTCTTCTAAAATACGTTTCCATTTACTTTTCAAAACAACTTCTTCTTGTATACGTGCTTCATTTTTAATATCCGATTGAATATGATGATAGACAGAGAAAGTTGGTATCGCAGTAGGAAATCGTTCATGAACAGATTCAGCAGATCGTGTGATTTTCATCTTTTGTCGTTGTTCTTGTCGTTCTTGTTCTGTAGAAACTATGACATAAGGTGGTCGTGCTTCTTGTCGAATACGTAATGTTTCTCGATAGACTTGAGCTTCTTCACGTGCTTCAGCTTGTGCATTTAATCGTTCTTCTTGTCGATGTCGTCTTTCTTCTTCTTGTTGATAATATCGTTCTTTCTTCTTTTGTAATTCTTTCCTTGCTATTTGATATCGTTCTATTTCATTTTGATGATATCTATCTTCTTTTTCTTTCCATATTTCTTGTTTTTGTGGTTGTATTTCATCATATTCTTCTTGTGCAGTACGATGTGCTTCACCAATTGAAACTAATGCATTTTCCCATTTTATTAATATTTCACTATGATTACATTGTAATTTCTTTAATTCTTCATTTTTCTTCTTTTGTTTTTTCTCTTCTTTACATTGTAAAATTGTTGAACGAAATGTTTGACTACGAGATTGAGCAATTCGTTTTTCTTCTTGACGAACTTCTTGAATACGTTGTAATCTTGCTTGTTTTGCTTGATTTTTCAACTGATCTTGAATTTCTAAGACACCAAAATATCGTGGCATAATTTAATAATGATTTCGTTGAATGATAGTTTGATTATTTATTCTAGCTGGTCTACTTGTTAGACTTGTTGTTGTAATTTGAAAATTGAAAAACCAGCAGCAGACGAAACAACAACAAGAGCAAATCTTATTAAGTTAACATACCGTCTTAAGTTAATCTAGAGAGAGACCGTTTCCGGGATGCTGCTGTATGAAACTCTGTGGATGGGCCGGGCGCTGGCCGATCGATTGATCGAATAGAATAGCTTGGAAGAGAGAGACTACTTGTTCATATCTCTCATCATTTATTTCTCTACCACCATCAAGCTCTCTCTATCTCTATCTATCTATCTATTAAATAAGATAAGAAATGCAAGCTCCTGTGATGGTTTTAAGTAAGTTTATTCTTGTTTTCTTTCTCTGTTGTTCTTTTTTGAATTACTTTTCTTATTATGTGGTTGTCTTCTCATTATAGATACAAATACTAAGCGGACGTCTGGTAAGACTGCGCAATTAGGTAATATTCAAGCTGCCAAGGTGAGTGATTCGTCGACTAAGTAGTTGTTAATATGGTATGGCATGACCATCAATTATATAATATACATGTCATGTCCTTCTTAGGCAGTGGCGGATATTATCCGAACTACCTTAGGTCCACGTTCCATGTTGAAGATGTTATTGGATCCTATGGGTGGCATTGTCATGACCAATGATGGTAACTGCATCTTACGTGAAGTTGATGTCAGTCATCCTGCTGCGAAGAGTATGATTGAATTATCTCGTGCTCAGGATGAAGAAGTTGGTGATGGAACCACCTCTGTTATTATTCTGAGTAAGTGTTTTCTTTTACTATTGACAGGTTATAAGCATTAGGTTGATGTATTTGATGACTGTGGTATTATTAGGTGGAGAGATGTTATCTGTTGCGGAGCCTTTACTGGAGAGAAACTTCCATCCAACTGTCTTAGTGGCAGGCTATGTAAAGGCATTGAGTACTGCTTTGGAGACATGCAAGCAAATCTGTCGTACTGTGGATATCAACAACGTTAATGAGATGCGTGAAATTGTTCATGCAACCATCGGTACCAAGTTCTCCTCTCGCTGGGGTGGTATGATGGTAGATATGGCTATTACTGCTGTTAAGAAGATTGTTGTCCAACGCGGAGATTATACTGAAGTGGATGTTAAGCGATTTGTGCGTATCGAGAAGATTCCAGGTGGAGAATTGGCAGATTGTACAGTTTTGGATGGTGTGATGTTCAATAAGGATGTTACCCACAGCAAGATGCGTAGACGCATTGAGAATCCTCGTATCCTTCTTCTTGATTGTCCTTTAGAATATAAGAAGTCTGAATCACAAGCAAATGTGGAGATCATGAACGAAGAAGATTTCACCTCCTTATTACGTCAAGAAGAGGAATATATCGAGCAGATTTGTGCAAATGTAAGTTTGTGCACTTTTTGTTTGTCCTTTTTCTCATAGAGATAACTTGTCTTCTTTTAGATCGTGGCCTTCAAGCCTGATATTGTGATTACTGAGAAAGGTGTCTCAGATCTGGCCCAACATTACTTCCTCAAGGCTGGTATCACCGCTTTCCGCAGATTGCGCAAGACTGATCAAAACAGAATAGCGAGAGCTGTTGGTGCAACTGTTGTTAATCGTCCAGATGAGATCCAGGAGTCTGATATTGGTACTGGCTGTGGTCTATTCGAAGTGCGAAAGATTGGTGATGAGTAAGTCCTTGATGACCGTAATTTATATGAAACTATCTTGACATGATGAAGGAGTGATGGCAACCATTCGCCTTGTGCGATAACTTTCGTTCTTCCGAACAACATAATGTAGATATCATTTTTATGGCTGACCTTCCATCAATGCATTTATTCTTTTTTGTCCTTCAGCTGTTCCTTTCATCATACCTTAACATTGTTGTTTGATGTGAAATAGATACTTTTCTTTCTTGGAGCAGTGCAAGGATGCCAAGGCTTGCACAGTATTGCTCCGTGGCGGTTCCAAGGATGTCTTAAATGAGATTGAACGCAATCTGCAGGACGCTATGTCTGTTGTTCGCAACGTTGTCTTTGATCCTCGTATGTTGCCTGGAGGTGGTGCAACTGAGCTGGCAGTTTCTGCCGCTATTGCTAAATCGGCAGATAATATTGATGGCAAAAGCAAATACGCATACTCTGCGGTTGGAAATGCTCTGGAAGTCATTCCTCGC
Organism: Ochromonas danica; assembly: GCA_015146655.1. Lineage (NCBI taxonomy): Eukaryota > Chrysophyceae > Chromulinales > Chromulinaceae > Ochromonas > Ochromonas danica. The sequence continues at coordinate 28,446 of VKHL01000046.1, read as the reverse complement.
ACTTTGGCTCAGAACTGTGGTGCCAATGTCATCCGTTTGCTCACGGAGCTTCGCACAAAGCACAACCAACCTGGTGGACATACTTGGGGTGTCAATGGTGTTACTGGTGCTGCTGCGGATATGAAGGAATTAGGCATTTGGGAACCATACTGTGTGAAGACACAAACATTGAAGACTTCTATTGAGAGTGCTTGTCTCATCCTCAGAATTGATGATGTTGTTTCAGGGTCTCGTAAGAAGAAGGCTGAGCATTAAAATATCAAATTTCTCTCTTGTCAGACTCAGCGCGTAGTTGTCAGTCAGGCTGTTTGGTGCATGCTGTAAAGTTATTACTAGTTCTCTATTTGAAAATGATTTGAAGTAATTGCCAGATTACTGGACAGTTATAGAACATTATGGATAAGTATTCAAAGTGACGAAAACACAATGGGGTCTACAACATTTGGGCATCAGGCCAGGTGCAAATACTTATCGGTAAACATAAAGAACAGGCAAAGGAGATAGAGAAGAAGAGCATACTGAAGAGTCAAAGAGGATTTCTCGGGGAGTCAGTTAGTCAAAGTTGTAAGGCTTTGAGCATAACTATCATCCAAGTAATGATATTGCATATATATAGGGTAATCTCTATATTCATTGAATATAAACATATTGCGCGGCTCTTACTAAACGATGTACATTATGAACAACGATACTTTCGGGGGAAATAGAAAGAGTCAATATATTCACAATAAAGGCTGTATAACTAGTGTTTGTTCTTGCAACAGTATGCATGATAGACCACTAGTTATTAGATGACAAGTAAATGAGAAAGATAGGCAAAACTCAATCACACACGGCTATTATGCATCAACACACCGACCGACCTTCCAAACACCACCAATAGGTCTTCAAATTAGCATTTACTATCACCACTTTCAGAAGGATCAGTCATTGTTTCATTCCCTTCCGGAGTTAATGCAGGATTACCACGAGGTACTTTAGAGAGAGACTCTTCTTCATCGACACAGTCAATGATTGGAACCGATGAAGATGATGGTGAAGGGGATGATACAGTGGTTACAGTGTTCACACGTTCACTTCCACCATCTGTACTTCCTTGTGTATCTGTTTCACAATTTGTGGAGTATTTAATATGTTCCTCATCCTCTTCATCTTCTCCATCTTCATCAACCTGTGGTAAAGCACCTGCACTTCGTTTTTCCATACATGCCAGCATAGCTTTACGTCGCACCAATCGAGCATGCAGACAATGAGGACCGCACTATTTTTTAAAAATGACAGTAGAACTGTTAGTACAATGTAAACTACTAAATCATAACTCACTTACAGAGTTTTGCAGAGCAACAATAAAGGAAACTTTGCCATCTCCATCTCGTAAATGTGCTAGTTCAATTTTATTCCAAAATGGTGTTCCATTCTTTTGATAGTTTAACAATACCACCGTAATATCTTTCTCTTCTTGTAATGCTTGACGCATTACTTCCACTTCTACTTTATCCGTTTCTGGACCTTGTAAGAAACGACAATTTCTTCCAACAACTTCTTCACGACTATACCCTGTTAGCTTCTGAAATCCAGGTGAAGCATAAACAATTGGACAATCATGTGCATGTGGATTTGCTATACAATAGGATTGTTGCTTTTGACTTAGTTCATTCTGATGTGCTTTACCATGATTATGAATCATTTGTTGTATCATGGCAAGGATATTATCTGGTAAATCCAAGTCACCATGAATTAGCTGGTTGGCTGGTAATGCTCCTATCACAGCAGATGTTGAGATATTGGTTTGTACAATCTGTCTCAACTTCTCATTCTCTACCATTAAGGCAATCATCGTATCACGCAAAGTCTCCAACTCTGCTTTCTTCTTCATTCGTGTCTTTCTTGCCAATAGCTTATTACGTTCTCTAATAAAGCAAAAACAACAATTAAATGATCAAATGGTGGATCAGAGCTGTTTGATGTACACTACTAGCTTATCATACCTTCTTCGTTCTTTTGCAGCTGTAGAAGGAGCAGCTGGTAGTGGTGGTATATCCTTCATATCTCCAGAGGCTAGTGTTACATTGCTTGTTGGAAAAGCCATCGCTGGTGTAATGCCAACAGCTGCAGCTGCCGCAACAAGAGGGCTGAGATGATGGTGATGATGACTAAGATGGCTGGGAAGAACAGCCGTTGGATTGGCAGGAAATTGGAGGTGCGGACCTAGGGGCAAGCCAAGAGGCAAAGGTAACGCTGCTTCCGGCTGAACGTATCCCTTCCACTCCCAGGGTTCCATAGCACTGATTGCCACGCCACCATCACTACCACCACCACCGCCTCCGCTATTAGCATAAGGATGCATGATAGGGAAGCGAGGGAAAAAGAAACTCACAGGTGGGGGTGGATGAGTACTACCATATCCTCCTGCTCCCCCACCACTATTATCAATAGGTATCATACCAGTATTGACACTTCCATCAGGAGCAATGATCATAGCTTCATGTTGATATCCATCTGCAAAGGAGTCAATGAGAGTGCGATCGATCGTGGGTGGCAATTGATCGTCTGGTGGCGGTGGTGGCGGTGGTGGTGGTTGATTGCTCATTACAAAGTGTGATGAGGATGGCCCATAAAGATCATGAAGGGTATGCAATGAAGGATGATGATGATGATGATTATGGTGATGATGAAGGCCACGATCTAATTTCTTGTAATAATTGGTGGAATAATTGGAAGATGGTAGAAAGGAAGAACTCCCACTACTACTACTACTCCCACCTCCTCCACTATTCTCTTCCATCATAATAACAACAATAATAACAATAATAAAAAAAAGACAGCACAAGCAATTCAACAATCAAACAATCAAGTCTACTAGCAAGAGAGAGGTATTTATAGCAACGAACAAGTGACAGAGAAAGGTCAGGTCAGGTTTAGTTCTTCACTTTGTTTTGAGATGTTTCCGAAGTCTTCCAAAACCTTGTCATCGTGTCATCTTGACGTCAGCGCTTCACTCACTTTATGCGTGCGTACCCACGCAGACGCTATTTGCTGACGTCAGTGGGGAATGACTGTGGTCCTCACCCACTGAGTGATCATTCTCCACGCGCATTGTAATAATAGTTCACCCTATTTCCCCCAACAAGACGAAATTGGGAATGAGTCAATGATCAAAATATGACTGAATAATGACATCTTCAAAGAATAGTATATTAGTAGTAGTAGAAGAAAAGAAAGATAATGAACAACTACAAGAAGAAGTAGAAGATGTCTCACAAGGATATTCTTCCATTACTCTAGAAGCACTTATTAAAGAAGATGAAGAAACTCATCAAACTGAAACTGAAACTGAAACTATAACTAGAAATGAAGCTCAAACTGAAGATATTCCTATTTCAGTATTCCGTATGAAGCTACTAAGAGCTCAGTTGACTGGCAGTCATGCTCTGTTGTCTACTGATCGTGATGATCTAACTATGAGAACCTTTGACCAGACTGTAGAAAAGGTAACTTCTCCTATCTCCTCACTGCATGACTACCGATCCTTGACCCTCTCTATTTCCATGTTTCTATAGAATATCTTGGAAGGAGTTGAAGCAATATCTGATATTGATCGAACCATTGATTCTCTACGACAATGGAGAATTCGTCAACAACAATATAATCAGAAGGAAGAAGATCATTGTTTTGAAAAACAGCCTTCCTCTATTTCTCCTGAGACGGAAGGGGAGATAGTCTGTGAGATGGGGCAGTCAGAACAAGAAGCAGAGCAAGAACAAGAACAACAAGAAGCAGAACAAGAAGAAACAGAACAAGAAGCAGACCAGTCAAGCGGTCAGACTCATCGACTCATTCAGAGGGTTCATGACGTCTTTCGCGACAATCCTATTATTGACAGACCAGTAGTAAGTTGTCAATGCTATACAACGTGTTGCTTTCCTATTGTGTATATAATATGTGGACATATTTGGCTCTTAGTCGGACATTGCTGCTTTACAACATTCGATAGAAGTTCTCAAACGAAATTGTGACTCATCGTCTTCACCATCCCAAAACAATGGTTACAAGGTGGACCTTGAGACTGATTTCTCTCGTATTAATTACGAGGCGGTGATGTCAAGCCATGAGAAGACACTTGGGCTACAACAAGAGGTAAGTATTATGTGCTGTCAAGTAACTCAGTTGTGTACTTCATCTTTATGTCATTAGCTGTTATTACAAGAGCTTGAATGTGAGCGAAACATTACTTCACTGGTTCAGCAGTTAGATCTATTAGATCAGAATCTCTCTTCGGCTATTCTATCAGTCGATGGGCCACCTATTCTGTATGAAAGAAGCAAAGAATCGTGATAGTTTATGTTCATACTGGGCAGGAGGAAAAGATTAAGATACCTGCCCTCGTTATCAATGTGCTGGAATGAACATTTGTATGTGCGTACTGTAAATATGAGTGTTACGAGTTCGTGTTTTAGGATCATTGTAAGAATTAGCACCACACACACACAACGAATGAATGATGAGAGATGAAAAGGTATAAATGATGAAAAAGCAGGCAAGGAGAAGTTTGTCTAAAAGGCATTTCTAGATCGGTTTAATGATTTCACGGAGATTAGATCATTAAATATGATCATTAAATCCTTTAGTGACCGAGACATCATTGCGAAAATTCACCTGCCTTCTCGAATTTTATCAAGATCAACACACAAAAACAACAATAACGATAATAACAACAATGTTGGATGGTGTTTCTTGACAACTTGATTCAAACGAATCTATTGGGTTTGGTGAATACCAAATATTCAATACTGGATTTGACAGTCCGCCAGAAGCAAGAAATTACGATTTATAAGTCGTATATTAAGGTTGGAGTGAGGAAATTCTGGAATGGGTTGCATCCTCAATTGCAGGAATTTGTCCAATCAATGTCAAATCAAAATACACTCATCACATGAATATGATTGCACTCTTTCTCTTCTCTATCCTTATCTTGGAAACTGTTTATTCATCTTCCTTGTTCGATGAGAACTCGGTTCTATCAACTACTTCGAGAAAGAATCACTTTTTCTCTTCTGGATCCTATCTTCCATTGAATGCTGTCGATCCTTTCCCTGATAATCCTTTATACATCTCATTTGAAGAATTTGCAGATTCCTCTTGTCTGAACACAACTAGAATTACAAATACCTTGATGAATGTCTGCATGGCGGATGACTGGCTGTCGGTTAAGTTCTCATGTGGTAAAGTCCTTCTTCTTTCTCATCCTTGCTATCTTTGACTCACTTTATTATTTGTACAGAGAATGGTAAAGCCTATCAGCAAGTTTATGGTGATTTGAGTTGCATCGATGCTTCCTACGATCCAATCATCCTCAATACCACCCAATGTTTTGCTTATCATGGATCTTATTATATGTTGAAATGCGATGTTGTCAATCCCTATGACTATCCGAACAACGCCTATGTGGTTAACACGTAAGGAAGAATCCGTTACTTTCACTCACTTCCTGCATGCTCACTTCCCATTATGCTTATACTAGAGTTTATCAATCTAGCACTTGCAACACTGAGATTCTTCAGACAAATGCCAACATCAATAAATACTGCTATTTTTCAGATTTTTACAAGAAATCCTTCATGCTTAACTGGCCATATAGAATATTATATACAACTTCAGAGAATTGTACAGGACCCAGTGAAGAAAAAGATCTTTCTACCACTGACTGCTCATTTGATGCTGATGATAATGGTAATGATTATGTGGATTACCATGCTTATGATACCTTTTCCTATATGGTGGTGGGCGACGATAATGATAATGATAATGGTGATGATACTATGAGTACATGGGAGATAGCAGTGGTTACGGTGTGTTCATTCATTGGTTTTCTTCTTGTAGCTGGTGTTGTGTATTATTATGTTCTCAAGAAGAAGTCAGTACCCATGAGTTCTCAAACCAAAGCTTATAACCCAGAGGTGTAATTGAGAAATAGAGAAATAATGACTATTATCTATATAATAATGTAATTTGTGGTATTTTGGTTACCAAGTTTTACCAATAGTATATTATGCGCGACGTTGTATGGTTGCTTACCTGTAGTATGCACTGATAACAATAGCATATCCGAATATCTCATGCGAGCAAATTTGATAAGAATAATGTAAACATTCATTTGGTCGGTAGGATTGTTTATAGAAGAGCGGTGTTTGTTCACTTGTCTAGTTGTTTGCCGCCCCTTCATAGATCACAACTCATTCAGACTGACTCTAACAAGCCTTTGACACCAGCAATAGTCTACACGGAGTTAATGGCTTACTGGGCATTGAGCTAATTTTTGTTTAACCAAATACTGGAATAGCAGTGTGTGCAATGGTAAAATATGTCTAAATAGGTCAAAAATGGCGCGGCTGTATGGCTAAAGTGCGCGTGGTTGTGTGTGCGTTGGGCACAAGCAGTCGATGGTCCTGCACTGACTGACTGACTGACTGACTGACTGCTTGCATTCATTGTCTTGGTCAGTAATCATCTTGACCATTCTCCTCCTTGCAAAATGCTTCCTATTCCCATACGGAGTCTTCCCTTAAGACTCTTCTTGGTGATTTTCTTATGCTATTCATTATTGCATGCATATCGTATTCCTTCTGGTCATAATATTCTACATTGGCCAATAAGGAAGTCTAGTAGAAGTACCAGTAGTAGTAACAATCATATGCTTTATGCAAGTAAACCTGTCTATAATGCTGAAAGTAATACTTTCACAATTCATACAGATCCTGACGGTACTGATGCTGAAGAACTTGCTGTAGAGAGTCTTTCTATGGATGACTTGCATGAATTATGGAAGAAAACACAGCTTGCTAATACCAAACCTTCTTCTACTGCTACTACTACTTCCAATAGCAAGAATAAGAAGGTAACCAAGACAACATCTAGTACAACAAGTTCTTCTTCTTCTTCACCAAGTTTAGCAGAGTTAGTTGCTTTAGCTATGAAAGACAATACATTTGTGCAAATTATAGACTATAAGAAACAACAACAACAAGAAGGAGGAGGAGGAAAAGAGTTAGTAGTAGCTGGTAAAGAAGAGGCAAAGGAAGAAGAAGAAGAGATCTTATTAACAGAATCTCATTTAAAGAATATCTGGAATGAAGCGGGTAGTAAAGGATATTTTGGTCGTAATTGGAATGAATTTAATCTCATTGATTCATTCTTATTAGTTGAAGATGAAGATGATCTTGCCTTAACACCATCTATAGAACCTGAAGAAGATCTATTCCATGATGACGATGATGATGATGAAGAAGAGGATGAAGATGATGTAGAAGAGATCTATATTACTCGTCAGGTAATATAATATATATTTTTCATCTTCTTTGTTATCATCCATGCTTTCTATTGTGTTACTAACTGTCTAATGAACTATATGCTATATCTTGTTGCTGCTGTTGTTGTTGTTGTTGTTTTGGGTTAAATTAGGAGTTAGAGGCATTATGGGAAGAACGTTCTATGATATCTTGGGGTATGCCTGCCAAAGAGTATAATGATCGTGATGCTCTTCTATTAGTAGATGATATCATTGATCCTGAAGAAGAAGGTGATGAAGATGTTGATTATGTCTCTGCTGCTGAGAATGATGTCCTTGATGAAAGCCAAGTAAGTCAACCTTATACATGTTAACATTAGCTGATTTGATTAATCATCTCATGGTTTATGATAATGATGATGGTTATTGTCTATTCAGGCTGTATGGAATCAAGCAGCAACATTTGGTAATGATGATTTAAAAGAAGCTATTCGTCGTATTACCGAAGAGTTAGATGATACTACAGTAGGTGGTCGTGCATGGAAGAAAGATCGTCATAGTCTCTCACCAGATGTTGATACACAAGACTTTATGGGAGATGTTATGTGGAGTAATACCTATCTTACTCAACGTATTCCTGCCAATTGGGCTGATCCTGAACCTGATGAGAAATCTGATTTATATGTTACTGCTAACTCTATGTCATGGCCTGGACAACCACAAACAGATTTTAATGTCAAGTATAAGATGTGGGAAGCTTTGAACTTACCCATTGGACCTGATTATACTAAAGAAGAAGATACACTTCGTGGTAGTCTTCGTGCACAAGGATTAATCCCCTTGAAAGATTTTGAACCTGGTATTGATGACTTTCCCTATGCTCATGAAGAGAATGAAAAACAACTTCTTCCATTACCTAGTGGAGATGATGACTTTCCTGAAGGGACAATACATGGTAGAGTGAGTGGTGTAGATGATGAAGATGATGATGAAGATGATGATTCTGGAATTAGAGTGAAGAGTAGAGTCAAGATTAGTGAAGAAGTTGAGAATTTCTTTGCTGGATTTATGAATGATGATGATAGTGAAGGTGATTCATCTAAAAATAAAAACAAAAAATCAAAAAAGAGAAAGTTAGTAGGTCGAGAAGATGGTGATGATGTTAATTCAACAGGTCAAGAAGCTGATGATGATGTTCAGAAATTCTTTGAGAAAATGCAAGCAAGAGCAACTGATATGGATGAAGAACCTGTAGGTGGTGATTATGAAGCAAACTTTAAAGAAAGAGTTCGTAAGTTTAAAGAACGTAAGAAGCAATTACGTAAAGGAGTTGATATGGAAGAAGATGATGATGGTGAAGAAGGTGATGAAGATTATGCTAGTAATCTTGATGATCAAATTGAAGAAATGGCAGCTAATCCTGAATTTCAATATCATGTTGGATATGATGTATGGGGAAATTATAGTCCTTATATGTTTATTGGAAATAATGATTTAATATGGGATGATGATGTCTATTATGCACAATCTATACGTCATTTTAGACAAGTATTAGATCTATATTTACGTAATCATCATAAGGATATGGAAAGAGTGGATGAAGTGAAATCATGGGAAAGATATGTAAATCATTTGTTATTAAATAAAACAACAACAACAGATATTACCTATCCTATAAATGAAACTATTCCTTCTTTCCTTACACCAGATAAACATCGTGGAGTGAAATATTCAGATGAATTAATTGAAATGAAAGGTAAACTAATGTTACATCCTGAAGTTGAAGATCCTGCTATTGCCTATGCAAATGATACTTTCACTCCAAGAAGAGATGCTTATGTTATTAACTTTATTGGTACTATTCGTGATCAATATGATTGGACACCACGTAAAGATTTAGAACATGTAATAGAAGAAGAGAAGTTACCCAAACTTGCACCTCTCTTTCAATATCTTAATGGTGCTGCTGTGTTACAGTCTACCAAGGTAAGATACAATAACACTAATATTAACATGTTTTATAATTGATTTAATTGGATTGGGTTTGATTGGTTGTATTGTGTTGTCATATGATATGATAAAATAGGATAATATAATCATTTTTGATTATAAAGGATCTTTGCGTAGTATCATAGGTACTCATGCCTATCTAACGCATCTTGCTGAACAGATCTTCCCAGAGGGTGTGGTAAGTAATCTATGCTGTGTTGGTTCTTGTTGTTATTGTTTCTATTGGTCGATAGCATTATTAATTGTTATTGTTTCATTGTCTGACTAATAGGAAGTGCGCCTTGAAACAGATCGTAAGTTTGATAAGTTTGATGTGTGTTAGTTAAGTTGTTGCTATCACGTTACGTTACGTCATGTACTACCATGCAGTATATCATATCATATCATATCATCTTAGTCACAGTGGAAAGAATGATGATGCATGATAGTAGAAGTACGTGTACGCTTGTAACAACTATTTGTAAAAACCTTCGTCCAGCCCTAACAACTTTTATTTTAGAATAGAGCATATCCTAGGCAACTGCTTGGCTAACAAGTTAGATGTGTCTATGAAAACAAAACATTAGTCTCGCTAGCTATAAGAAGATCAGACACCTTACCCTAACCCTACCCCTGCTACCAAATGAGTGGTAGCTGTCTACTATAGTAAAATCTTCGACGACCACTTCACATCTTCACCACCTATCTATAGTACACTTCACCTTTGAAAAGCAACCTTGTACAACGCGACCACAGCATCACCAAGTTGTGACATAGTTATTGATGATGTCATTCACGGAAAGGAAAGCATGATATTCAAGAAGGAATGTCATATCATTATGCTTTAGTCCATAAACGTGCAAGAGGTTTATTAGAAGCCTTTGTATGTACTATCTTAGCAATATCTTGAATTTCTCTTTGTAGCTCTTCAACTGACTTAGTAGCATCCAAGACAAACCATGGAATATCCTCTGTGGAATCATCCATTTCACGAAGTTTCATAAAGGCATCTCGAACTTTTCGTTGAAAATCTGCTTTTTCATATCTCTCTTCACCATATTGACCTCTCTATGGTAGATATGAGCAAATCAAGTTAGTTATAAGATTATCATATGGATCATCATCAATCAGATTGTTATGATACCTTGGTTGCATCCTCCACTGAGATATCTAAATAAATGACACAATCTGGAGCAAGTAGACCACGATCACAATTCTTACACCATGTTAAATCCATTCCCTTGGCATTAGAATATGCTACACCACTATAGGCATAACGATCACAAACCTAGCAATAATAACAACAACAACACACAACACCATACAACATACAACGTAGATGTTAATGTTATTGTTATGGTGTGTTAATTGTAACATGTTTGGTATGATTGGGAGTGAGGGGTACTACCTACCAGATTAACACCTTCAAGAAGTTTCTTTTCCATGGATAAGGAGCTTTCCCATCGATTAGCAGAGAAGAGAAGATGAATCGCTTGATCACTCAAATCTTGACTACTTTGCAAGTAGTTATTGATTAACCCACCTATAGCAGTGGTACGGTCTGGGAAACGAATATGTTCGGTAGTAGTAGTGGTAGTAGGGATGGTAGTGGCAGTGGTAGTGGGGGTGGTGGCAAGATAGTCAGCCAATAGTTTGGATTGTGTGGATTTACCACATCGATCCAGACCTTCAAAAAGAAAAAAACAACCTCTTCGTATCATTGTATTATCGTACTCTACAATAGAAGGAGAAGGAGAAGAAGTAGACAAAGGATAACTTGTAGAAATGGACATAAAAGGAAGTAGATGAAGAAGGATGCTAATCGAGTAGATCAGCAGCAATCCAATAGAAGAAGACATTTCTCCGACATTCAAAACATATTGAAATTGTTGGAATCCATGGAATCCATTGGAATTCATCTGTGCAGTGTTGTTGTCTCGGCTCTGTTTCGTATGTACACTAATGAATAGGAACTCTACTCTATCGAGAGATTCTTAAAGGACCTTTCAAATGTAATCAAATGAGTATTCTTTAATTGGTAGAAAGAGTACGAAGCTAAACAAACCTCTAACAGCATCGATAACCTCTCTTCCTGAAGGGATGGACAGAGTTTGAGGCAATTCCGAATTCCCGGGAATTGGGAATTTCGTTTTCAGGTTTTGGGATTTGAGTAGACGATGATGAAGCATGCTTTCACCTCTTCTCATCACATCACTCTTGAAAAGCTAACGTTATCCTATACTTCCTACAGCTTTCATTTATATCTTATTATTATTGTATCTTATTCTTACTCTCTCTCTCTCTCTCTCTCTAGTATGACGACCAAGAATACCTTCTCTTTAGCAGCAACAGCTGTTGTAACTACCGTTGTGACTGCCACAGCTCTCTATCTAGGATATCGTCTTTATTGTCAAGCTAATCCTTCGAAGAAGTATCAAGGTTTGTCTTTGACCTTCTCTATTCTCTCCTTACCCTCTAATACTTGCTTCTAACTTTTTGTCATTTTTCTGCTATTTTCATATTTGTTGTCTTGTGTATTATTATTATTAAGTCGTATTTGTCTTGGGCGGTCCAGGTAGTGGTAAAGGAACCAATTGCTCTCGTATTGTCCAAGAATTTGGTTATGTTCATCTCTCTGCTGGTGATCTTCTCCGTGCTGAACGTGATACTGGCTCTGAGCTTGCCACCATGATTAACACTTACATCAAAGAAGGCAAAATGTAAGTTATGAGTCTATCGATGTCTATCCCATCTCCACTTCCATTCACTTATGAATGATTGACAGTGTCCCAGCAGAGGTGACTGTTCGCTTATTACGTGAAGCCATGGATCGCAGTGGAAACACTCGCTTCTTAATTGATGGCTTCCCTCGTGATTTACATAACTTAGAATGTTGGAATGCTCAAATGAGTGATCTTTGTGAGATCCAATTCTTACTCTTCTTAGACTGTCCTACTGAAGAAATGGTTCAACGATTGTTAGAGCGTGGAAAGACCTCTGGTCGTAATGATGATAACGAGGAAGCTATTAAGAAGCGCTTAGTCACCTATGAGCAAAGCACACGTCCTATTATCGAATATTTCCGTTCTATAGGCAAAGTCAGAGAGGTAGGGGGGTACTTGGCTGTTATTGATTTTGTTATTGATGTAGTGCGAGCTAATCATGTAATGGTGATGATAACTGTTACAAACTGTTACTGTAGGTGAATAGCAATCGCTCCCTGGATGATGTTTATGGAGAAGTCGCTGTGCATTTCAACAATGCTGCACATTCTCATTGAAAAGTGCATGACTTGCACCTTGTCTTATAATTTTTGGTTTTGATAGCTTGCATTCTGCTGGTCTCTAGTAGCAAGATGCCCGGTGATTTGGTCAGGTATGCATATCCAGGAAGTGGTGTGGTAGTAGTAGTAATGGAACTATCTACGATGTAACTTTGAATATTGCTATCCCTATCACATGTTGTCTTGAGCCTCGCTAGAATGTAATATTGCTAGAGAAGACTAATTATAGCGAATTAGTAAGTTAGATGTTGGCCTAGCTAGCATGTCATGTCATGGTAAGCAGCACAGCATAGCACACAGCATAGCGGAGAAAACCTCCTTATATCATATTTACTGGTTGAATGGAACAGGATGACCCAGAAGAGAGTTGATCACATAGGGATTATTATCCAAGAGCTCATGTACGACAAGAGCAAGAATACCCATTTGTGCAGCACGTCCATTGTTCAACTCGATAGCAGCCTTTCTACGTTGAACAGCTTCAGACCATCCCAAACGAACTTCTTCCTTCTTACACCATGCTTCAATATCGCCTTGTACAGTAGAAAATCCGAGTTCCAAGAGACCAATGAAGAAGAAGAGTTGAAGTAAGCCAGCAGGTGGAATGTCCTTGAAAGCTGCTAGACCCGTGCGAATAGAAGAGAAAGGTAAGCCAAAGGCAATGTCACCAGGAAGACGATCTCCTTTGGTAGTGACAATATGACCCAAGATGGCTAACATGGCAATACGACCATGTTTGACTTCACAGTAACGAAGACGATCAAATTCTGCTTGATCAGCATCTTTCAAGTATCCTAAAGGATCCCAGAAGCCAAGAGGTGGTTGAACACCAATTTCCTATCCAGAAGAAAGAGGAAGTGAAGTGTGGGTTACAGGAAGTTTGTCGACTTGACAGGGTGTGTGTGATAGTATACTGTACCTTCTCATAACCCATCTGAAGGGCAGATGATGATTTCATCATACGAGTAGCAGTGGGCATGAAAGCTGCTACACTAGCAAGTAAAGAAAGAGCAACAAAGAGAATTCTAGACATTGTTCTTGTTTCAATTTGTCAAATAGATGATACCAAAGGACTAATTTAATGAGATCAACAACACTGCATGAGAATTCAACCCGTCTATTCAGAAAGATTACTTTTAACTCTTAAAAGATGGTCTTGTAATAAGGTTCTTGTTAGTTTTAGACTCTCAGGGAAACTAACCAAATGAAACAGGATCTAACTACTTCAACTCACTTACTAACGCGTTTCTATTTTGAAAACAGCTACTTTTTTGCGCGGTTTTGAAATCCATGGAAAAAAGCATTCCATGGATGGCTGCATGGAGTTGAAGCTGGGGTGTTAACTTAATAAGGAAAGTTGGAGGAGTGTCTTCTGTAGTGTTGGGGGCGATGCTCCTGGCCTCATGATGGGGACGGATCGATCCATCAGAATTGAAGACCTTTCCTTTCTTATTCGAAGACGATACGAATTATAAATTCCACTTTCTGTCATTTATCTTTTCGTTTTACTATAATTCATGGGAGTATGACAACATCATCATCAACATTATTATCATCATCATCAGTTAAAGATTCGTATTTCACACAAGCTTTACTATCTGCACTACGAAGCAGATTTGTTCATTTTATTTTATTATGTGTCTTCGCTATCACTCTTATCATTGTCAAAAATAATTGGTATACTCTATTGTTGCCTCTCATTTTTGCTATTGTATTTTGGAAATATTTGTTGTTTGAAGGACTTGTGGTCGATCATGTCATAGAAGCTCAAATGGGAACTTTCCGATGGTTTAGTGTAGTAGATGATAATCTGCTACTTGGTGCTATCCCGTTAAAAGATGACCGTCACGATGAACAATTAAGCAAATTGGGAGTGAAATTAATTTTGTCAGTTGTTGAACCTTTCGAAATCGAAACAGAGACTTTAATGGGTCGCCCTGTCCTGCCTTCTGAATGGAAGGCTCTAGGGATTGATCATATTGTACTCTCTTCACAAGACTTTTTACCTCCTTCGCATGATGTACTTGATCGTGGAGCTGAAGTTCTGGATCGTTATCTTGCAAATGGACATCGTGTCTATGTGCATTGTAAGTCTGGACGTGGAAGAAGTGCTAGTGTTATTGCGGCTTATCTTTTTAAATATCAAAAAATAGATATGACCATAGCACAAGTTCAATTAAAATCAAGAAGGAATGTCGTTTTTGACAAAAGTTCTCGTCAGATGAAGAATCTTCTGCAGTGGGCAGCTCTCCGTCGACCAAAAGGAGAGCCCCACTAATAAATAACGTGTTTCTACCGCCAATCTTGACTGTAGACAGTTAGAAAAGTGAAGACTTCCTCATTTTCCATTTTCTGTTACGTTTTATATGTACTCTATGTTTTTTCTTAAATAGCGTTAAAAATGTTTAGCCTGGTAAACGTTTTTTGCTGTGTGTCTGTGTTTTCATTAGTAGTTCCTGCGTCCATGAATTCTGATACGTGTGAGAATCGAATTGTGGATACGTTACCATTGTAATTAAAGTGTTTTGTTCAAACTATTACTCAATCTACAGCTAAAGTTGTTGTGATTGACTTCTTGCGCATTATCCAAAAAGAACATTGTTCTCCTCCTGTACGTGGATCGTATTGAATAGTTGCTCGAAGGGCTCGCCTACAAGCATCTAACGCATCCTCTAACTTTACTACCACATCACCTAGTGATGATGAACCTTGGTTAAACGCTTTTCTTGTTTGCGAGAAAGGATAGCTGGAGGAAGATTTTTTCTTTGATCCATCTCTAATTGTTATCTGGCGATTTTTCTCAGGGGAGGAGAGGAGATGAGGATGGTATAGGTCATGGAAGAAGGAAGTCAGATGCTGTCCACCAGACCCTGCCACAACAAATTCTTCTTCTTCTAGAAGACTGCCTTGAGGTAACACTTCAAACAGATGATACCCTTCCACCTTCTCCTTTCCTAGAAGGTCGGGTTGATAACCAGCAATCACAATATGTGCTTTATGATAATGTTGATTTATCAATTTTCGGCAATAATAGGCAATAGTTTGAATAGACATATCTTCTCCACATTCTTCTTTATAGACTTGTATAGTTTGTTTCATCTCTTCAAAGAGTTTATGAAATTGCCAATCACCATTAATATTACCAATGACAATATGAGGTGTTAGTAGATAGAATCGTCTAATCTTCTGACTACTAATAAAAGGATTAGTATTAATAGTATGTAAACTATCTGATGCAAAAACTAATCCTTCTAAAGTCTTAGCTACAAGAATGGTTCCTCCATAACAGAAGAGTAGAAGATGAATAAGAAAAAGTACAATGAAGAATAACCGTCTCATCATCTTTGATCATCATCAAAAGATGAAACAATATTCCTCTTAAGTTAACACCACCATGGTTGGCGAAGTAACGCGTTTCTCAAAAGGAGAGGTGTTTGTGTGTCAGAGGCTGTTCCTGTTTTGGTGCAAATTTTGGACGTGCTCTGCTCTCTGCTGGGTGGCGAACACCACCAACAGGTCTGGGTGGGTCTTCTCTCTTTACATGAGCGGCAGTTCAGAGCTTAGCTGGGCTGGTCAACAACAGATCCACATTATTATTCCCTTCTGATCGTGTCGTTGTTGATAGACTATTGTTTCATAATATCAGCCATCATGACTAGAACAAGAAGGAATGACCTCTTCACTACTACCATGATCTTCATGTTTCTCTTTATTTTATCTTGTGTTTTGCCTACATCTGTTGTCCAAGGAAATCATAATCTTGCTAATAATCATATTAATAACAATCAAAATGAAGATCATTTTGATTGTAAACAACTTCGATGGGTTCATATTCCAAAGACAGGATCTTCCTTTTGTTTGACATTACAACATCTTTGTTGTCAGACACAATTTGAAAATCTCACACAAGATATTACTATGGAGATGTTGATTGATAACGAATTGATTGAACCAAATCATCGCACATTTGGTGTAGAATTAGCCTATGGTTGTGCAAGATTTCATCGTGGTAAAGAGACCACCTGTCAAGTGGGAGGACCACATACTCCTCTCCAATTGAGTGAATCAAGTCAAAATCGTCAATATGTCGGATTTTTTCGTGATCCACAAAGACGTGTTATCTCTTCATTTCTTGATTCTGTTCATCATGAAGGAATGCCACCAGAAGATTTCATTGCTTTACAACACCAATTGAATAATATCAGTAATAGTCATCAATCTTCCTTAAAACGCTTAGTTGCAAAAGCTCAATTATATGCTTCACATCCGGATGTTATTGGATGTCAAGTCAAAATGCTCAATGGATATGAATGCTCTTCTCCTTTGTTTAAGAACCAACCTTTCAATCATACTGCTATGGAAGTAGCAATAAAACGATTGCAAGAATTTTATTTCATTGGATTAACAGAGCATTTTGGGAAATCTGTTGAGTTATTTCATGTCATGATGAAAAGAGGAACGGTACCCTATCCGGTTGAGCTCTATGCAGCCAGAACATCCCGTAAAGATTACACCGAGATTTTGCGTCGCCATCTTGCCGTTGAAGATCCGTATGACTCGCTACTGTACATGGAAGCCAAGAATATTTTTGAAGCACGTTTGAAGATCTACGGACTTTCGTCTTGAACTGTTCACTCCCTTCTTTTCTGAAGAATGTGTACCTTTTGTATTTTTTTTGTAGTTTGTCATTTGTGATGTGTTTTTCTTTGTCGCGCGGGGTTTGTGTAGTTAGGGGTAGTAGGAAAATCGAGACGATTTGGTCTGGATTTGTTCAGATGATCTGGCATCGTTAAGTTATAGCAAGAATGTGTTTATAAAGGTCTACAGTAATGACTTTCAGTTGTTACTATGTTGCAGTGCAAGCATTGTTATTGTTATTATTATTTATTATTGGCTTTTCTTTACATGCTTTCAGACCATTAATGGTCCTTCTCCTGTTGCTTCTTCCCATTACCACTGCTATTATTATCACTGTCATTCTCACTATCAGAGGAGCAGGATGACGAGGAAGAGGCATCAGAGTATCGTCTACTGTTGTGTTTACTACTACTACCACTGCTCTTCTTCTTTTTCTTCTTTGACTCCTTCTTACTTGATTTCTTCTTTTTCTTCTTACTCTCTTTCTTATGCTTCTTCTTTCTGTCATCTTCTTCACTCTCTTCATCACTACTATTATTATTTCTAGTCTTCCGCTTCTTACTCTTCCTATTATGACCTCCTTCACCTTCTTCCTCCCCCTCACTGTCCAAGTGACGCTGCATGAGAGAAGAGACAGCAGGATTCAGACCAGATAATGAGGAATCTCTAGTGGAGGAGGAGGAAGAGTCTTTATATTGAAGAGTATTCTGAACAACTTTTCGATCTTTTTCCAAAGCTCGGCGGTAGAGATCATTCTCTGACTCTTGAGTACCTTTCGCCTTTGCTGTCAATCGCTGAATTTCAGCTTCGATTAGACTTTGTGGATTGAAAGGGCTCAAGGATGACTCTTTCAACTGGGAGTGGAAAGAAGAGTTATTAGTGGAAGGGTTATGGAGTACTGTGTGGTTTAGGAGAGATTTACCTTCTTTTGTAGCATAGCAGCTCGTGCACCATGATCTTGTAATGGATGCTTTCTACAAGTTCCTTGAAGACAGTGAGGACATCGAGACATCCCAATTCACGATTTTCTATTTTCTTTTTCTTCCCAAACAAATAACAGAAAATCAACGAAACTTATCTATCTGTTGGATGGAAGCATTTCACTAAGAAAATAATGTATTTACATTGTATTGAGAAATTGCTTTATTTGGAAAGACTGCTCAACCATTGTGTCATCTGGAGGACATTGTGACAAACGCTTTATGATCAGACAAGAGGAGGGAAACAGGTTACAGACCTTACCTCGCGAATAAATTCATCACTGGTTTCTCGGTGACCATAAGCCATTCGTATCACTTGTAACAGAGGGGAATGCATCTCATTCAGCACATCTTTTTCCACATAGGTTGGCAGCAGTGATTTCACCATCTTACAACAGAGAGTGTGCGTGTGCGTGTGTCAGCACAACAACGGCCAGGGAAGCTATAAGAGAGATCATCTCACCTGCTTGAATCCTTTAGCATAGAGATTGGAAGTTGGATCTACCATCAAGATGCCACTACCAGGCCAAAGATAGCGTCCATCAGCAAGCAGTGTCTGATACAACACTCTGCTAGCATTGCGATCTAACACCCCTTGATTAGCGAAGTATTCCTCATTTAGTGGCCATGGCCAGCTACTATAGTGAACACTAGGTAGTCCATGCTTTCCCATATCCGCCACCACTTTCTCATTGTGATAAGCCACTTGACTATTTCTATTCATATCAATAAAACATACAGGAGGGAAAGGATGACTACTGTAGTCACTATGCCAAATACCACTGTTCATAATAATAACTCCTGTGAGAGTAAGGTTATGTTTCTGTGAGAGAGTGGAAGCATGCATGCCTAGGAAGAAGCCTGCCTTGAAAACACCCAATGCGAAAACAGGAAGTTTAGAAATACTTGATGCTGTGGTAGAAGCAGAAGGACCAATGGTGGGGTGATGATGTGTGACAATACTATACTGAGATACTATTCGTTGAACTGCATGAGAGATGTAGGGTAGATCTTGCTCATGCCAGCATTTATTCTTCTTTCGATTCGTGTATGGGGCCAGAGAGAGGACAGTGTAACCTGCTTGAAGCAGATGACGAGCGATGCGACTTTCCACTGGCAAGGCCCAAGAAGAAGCAAGCTTTGTCAATTCATCATTGCTCTTACTCCCAACAGCACTATCAAGTTTGTTCTTGTTCTGCCCTTCTCCTGCTGTCCGCGATGTTGGTTGACCCCACCACTCCAATCCATTGTATCCACAGGGAAGTAGAGCCACAACTATACCACGAGGGCATCCATTCACTCGATAAGGTGATTTCCAATAGATCTCCATGTCATATCCCTCCAGCACCATCTTGCCATCTCCTTTGCTTGAGAGGGAACATGTGGATGCAGGTTGGGGAGGAGATACACGATCAACAGGTTTAGGTTTGGACTTTGGCTTCTTCCCGCTATTATTAGATACTCCTAAGCTCTTCCAACAGAATAAAGCAATAAGAATAGCCAGTAGTATCTTCCGTGGAATCATTTTATCGCCACATCATGATAAGACTATGATGAAATCTTTATGTATTTACTTATATCGATAAATTAAGGAATTGTGCTATTTTCCCCTTCCTTTTGCCACAGTTGGCAAGTGAGAGAAAAATAAGAAAGAATGAAAAGAGTAGCGAGAGGGACCTCTTCCACCTCTCAATCAGAGAGTATCTCTTCATCTTCTAAAAGCAAGAATGATTTGAAGCTGCCCCTTTCTGATGGCCTTCAAGACAAAGCACGTGCTTCTATCCAACAATTGCGTTCGACAGCATTTTGGGCACTTCTTCTCCCTTTCCTAATCTTAATCTATCTCTGTGGTCGAATAGGATTATTAGCACTTTCGTTAGGAGGCATTGTCTGTTATCTTTTTGATCTTATTCAATTACCTGAGGTAATCCTTTCCCTTTTCTTCTTGTTCACTGGTCTGGTCAGTCAAATTATCATCATTTTGATTTGATATGTGTTTGTATGTATATATGGGACTAGATAACAATCATCTGCATAGGATTAACATTACTGATTTTCACTATTATCATGATGTCAACTCTTCTAAATGAAGTACGTCAATCTTGGTTGAATTTCAGTTTTTTGCCTGTCTATGCTCTACTTGTCTTCCTCACATTTTGGCATACGATCTCTCACTTCAACATGGCCTGGGAAGATTTCAGTCCAATGACTCTCTTCTTCAATCGTATCTTCTTCATGACTATACCTCTTCTAGCTGCTACTATTATTGCTATCTTTCTATGTCAAGAGATTGAAGAATTAGATTTACCTACTTCTTTCACTATTGTCTATGCAATTTATTATTATTTCCTATGTCGTCCAAGGACACTCTTTGTACGAGAAGTTGTTTCAGGTGGTAGTAGTAGTGGTAGTAGTATGAGAGTAGGAAAGAAACCATCTATTGCAGAGACTGTCCTATTACCACGTCAACCTGTTGTCAGTGGATATTTTGTACCACTTGTCATCTCACCTCTTGTACATATAGCATTACATCATAATGTCCTTGGTATTACACGAAGATCAGCTTCAAGCTTTGCTCAAGCTATTCTCTTACCTTGTATTGTAATGATTGTCTGTTATAAGAGTCATGTCAAAGAAGAAGGTCGCAAAGAAACTTCATCACAGTCTGTTGAGCTTAGTCCCTATTGGGATCATATCTTATTGGCAGCTATTGTATTATATTCGTTGTCAATATTAGATCATCCTATATGTGATGACTTGCGCGAATTTGGAGGATTGGGTGACCCTCTGTCTGAATACGTTCTAAGAGGTTGTGTATTGGCAGTTCACTTGTCTATCTTCTTTATTCGTAAAGCTCAGCAATATCAAGCATTAGAGGAACAAGATGGAGTGAAGGTGGAAGGGTTTTGGATTGCTGTCAATCGTGTTGCAATGGCTATTTCTGTGGGATTAGTGGCTTCTTTGTTAGGATTATTGATTGGTTTATCGGACGACAGTTTTCCTTTTGCATTATTTGGTGCGGTTATGTTAGGTGAACTCTACTTCCAGAAGTGGTCTCTCAGCCATCAATTGATCTTGGCACTTCTTTCTTCTCTCGCTTTGCTTAAAGTCCTTCTGTCGATTTTCAAGCGTACCTTATATACCATTGCCTTTACCTGGACATGGCATATTGACCTTACCATGAAAGATTTTAGTCATATTTTAATTATCATTACGGTCTTTTATACTCTATTACCAGTCACACTTGACTTTTGCAAAGGTCTACAGCATGATAGGGTTGGCTTGTTAGGAAATGTAGACAGCAGTGACTTGGGTAGTAATATGACGGCTTATGATGACAGAAGGAAGTTTTTCTCTTTGGCATTCATTGCCTTGTCTTTAATCATCGCCTCATTTGAACTGATGGTCATGGAACAGGTGAGTTAATCCGTCTATAAGGTGTGAGCATTCATGGTTTTGATTTTTGCTTAATGTATGCCTGCAATAGCGATGGGATACTTTTGAATTGATAAAGCAGGACATTTATCCTGATTTCTTCTTCTTTACGACATCTTCAATACTCTCCTATGTCGCCTACAAATTGTATCGAAAGCGAGTGGTTCCGATGGTTGTTAGTCTTCTTGTCATTGGGGTGCAGTTGTTTAAACTTCTACATTATGTGCATTGGTCCTCATGGGATATTGCCTCCTTTGGATTTGTTGTTATCACCACAATCTTACCCTTCCTCATGCAACTTGTGGAGTATTTCGGACGAGATGCACTGGATGGATTTGAAAAGCTTTCTTTCCAAGGGAATGTTGAAGGAGTCAAGCCCAGTGCAGCTCACGTTTCCTTGTCGCCCGGACAAATTGCCTTCCTGGTGTGCTTGAATACTCTCTCTATTTATTATTTTGGCCCAACCGTGGCAAAGATGATTTTAGAAGCTTCCTTAAATAAGTCCGCCACACTGTTCCAAGTGATGTGTTGTATCACAGCTTTATGGTGCATCTTCATGAGCTCGATCTTGCTGGTCTTCTATCGGAGTGCACGGCTATGGAGAAGGTAAGAAAAATGAATTCGAAATGCATTATCTGTGAAGTGGTAATTTTGATTCATGCTCAACTGTTATGATAGTGCCTTCTTTGCAAGTGGGGTGGCGCTGTTGATCACCTCCTTCGAAGGCTTTGGATCTTTGACATTGTCCAGATTCTCTTCTACTACACCATCAACAAATGACGATCATTCCTTTGTCTTCATGATTTTGTCTTCAGCCATGACAGTGATTGCTTGGTCAAAGGTCATTCCTGTTGTTGACACGATGAATTGCTTGGTCTACTCCTTACTATACAGCTTTGCATCAACCAAGGCTATGCTATCATGGGCTCTCCCTTCCAATTCTGTTTCTAGTATCTTGCACATTAGTCATGATATTCGTGCTTTTCCTTTTATTGCTCTCTATCTTGGTAAAGCCACGAATACTTTTACGGTGATGTGGAGCTCATCAAATGATCGCTTCCGTCATCCATTCTTCCCTTATGTGCTGGCTGCAGCTGTTACTTGGCCGTTTTTGGCGTTAATGATGAGCATGGCTCTGAAATATCCACCAGCATTACATCATGGGATTATCTGGTCTACAATTGCTAACTCCGCCATGACTTGTGGCAGCTTTCGAGCACAGGAAGTTTTAGCCTTGATTCGAGGGCAGCGCAGTACACATGCCATGCCTAGTAAATATGGAGAGATTTCTCTTATTCTTCTGTTGGCTTTGTTGTCACTGGTGTGGACACTTCTTGTTGTTGTGTATCAGATCTCTTCCATTGACAATGACGTTCTATTCCCTGTCATCGCTCTTCTCTTGCTCTGTGAAGATGCTTCATTCCTTCCTTATCGTCTCCACCCCTTGGCTGTTTGGGCGATAGTATGTACTGCTTGGTGGTATGGCTCGGCAGTCTATAATATCTTCTTACGTGGCCTAGGCGATGGCATCACCGTGGCGGGAGTTGCGCCCTATAGCATCTTTGGATGGGACGAGGAAGTTTCCATTTGGGTTAATAACACTCCTTATCTCTCCATCCTCAATGCTGTATTGGCTATATTGCCGTTCCCTGCCATCTATGCATCCATGACCAAATCGCAAGGTGTGACACAAGAAGTGGTTTTCGTGTTAGCCATTGTGAGTATGGCGTCGATCATTGGTGGAAGCATCGACTGTGTTCGTTATCTCGGATTGGTGGGTGCGGTCAGCGCAGGCTATCGTTGCTATATGCTTTCCTCCAATAGTCGAACACAGAATAGCATTATTTAGAAATACCTCCACCACCTTGTAAGTAAGATAGTTCGAGAGAAAAAGTTGCCTTCAAGGCGACGAGATGATTAGCCCGTGAGGGGGAATTGTTTATCAGTTTAAAACAAAGAGACTTCGACAAAGCATGGCAGCTCTATGCGGAGAGTCAACAAAATGACCAATGGATCAAAACTGTCATACAAAGATCCTTTTCTCTCTTTATTCACGCAAAGCAATGACGATTTTCTCAAACTATCAATAATAAATTGCAAAACTCAATCGCTCCTTCCCTTATTTTATCAAGGCCTAACCAAAGAAGAGTGGATGAGGACAATGGCATCTTGATTAATACAAGTCATCAAACCTACCAGGCTGTGTTCTTCCAAACTTCTTGCACAATGTCAAATCCTGTGGGAATCTGACAGGTGAACAGAACCAAATTCAATGTATTCAGGCCAATGTGTGCAGTGCGCGCAACTCCATTGCCACGTTGCATGTAAGGCACTAAAGCAGCAGCCACTAGGAGACACCAATCATAACAATCAAACAAAGAAGCACTTCGAGTGAAAGAAAAGGACACTCACATGCCCACAAAATTGTGATCGCCATACCAACGAAGAGATGTACATCAGGAAAGATCTCTCCAGTACTCCAATACGTATTCAAGGCACCAAAGAAGGATATCGAGACACCAGCACCCAGTAAGAGAGACCCTACATTATAATGCTTCTCTTTCAAATTAGCCCCTTGCAAGCTTTTCCGCTCCGCCAATAGTTGCTTATACCTTTCCTCTAATGGTTGTGCCTTTTCCAATAAATGAAGATCATTCTCTAAGATTCTGATCTGACGGTCATTGTTAGACCGATTCTCTTCATTCTCACTCTTGACGGTAAGTTTGGTAATCTCTTGAGAGATCGCATTCTTCACATCTGCCAAAGGGAAGCGCGAAGGAGTTGATGCTAAGACAGGCAAGCGATTGCTTACTTCTTTAATCTCTTCACCTAAACTTCTTAGACGGCGTGTCTTATATCCTAGATAAGCAGAGTACAGCGAGACACCAAAGAGGAAGATATTGGTAGCTGGATGGATAAGTGAAGCGGTTCTTCCAACCAATGGATTGTAGACTGCTGATGCTGATGACAGATCTCCATCCACAGCCCAAGCAGAGGAGGAAAAGATAAAGGAGGAAAGGATAGAGAGCGCAGTCGTCATGGTGATGACCTTCTCTGACAATAACACGTTCAACTTCGTCTCCTTCGTATTTGATTGTTGTTGTATTGGTTCTGGTGATTGACTAACAGGATGATAGAAAGAAGGTTCCTCTACCATATTCTCAGAAGAAAGAAAGATCTGATGACATGAAGGATGACCTATATTAACATGTCTTTGACATCGTGGTAACAAAGCAGAATTTGTTCTCATCCATTGATACGAAAAGACGAAATCCATACAAAGTACAAGCAGTAATAACAACAGAAAGAATGAACACCCTAGACCTTGTCTTGCCATTCTTTCTTAGTTCACTTGGAGTGGAAAGTGTGGATTTGCCTTATTGTCTTGTTACAGTATAGACTAGTAGATGTCATATGTCATGATGGCTCTCTGTCGTCATTCCACCCCCACCGCTGCTCTCTGCTGACGATGCACAGCACCGCTTTGACAAAGAGAGGGGGAAATCTCACTGACACACTGTCAAAAGACTGAAAATGCGAGTTAATACCCTTCCAAACGACTCTCTGTAGTTGCACCAAATTGTTCAACCCCACGCAATGGACAATAGTCGACAATTGACTGACTTGTAAGACAACAACGAGAAGAATGGAGACATTAGCTCTGGAAGAAGATTTTCTTGATGTCTTTTCTGATGACTTGTTAGATAAGGATCTA
This sequence comes from Ochromonas danica, assembly GCA_015146655.1. NCBI lineage: Eukaryota > Chrysophyceae > Chromulinales > Chromulinaceae > Ochromonas > Ochromonas danica. The sequence continues at coordinate 3,121 of VKHL01000046.1, read as the reverse complement.
GATGAAGCCTTGTCTTATTGGGATGAGATCACAGTAGATGACGTGGATGATCATCGTCTGGACGGTGAGTACTTCAGACAACATCTTTCCAACAATCCGCTGACGTTGTCTGACAAACCGCTGACACTGTTTTGTTAGGACAAACTAAGCCATCCGAACAATTGCTAGCTACAATAGAATCAACACCGCCAAATAACCCATATTATGTCTCCTCTGACAATGCAGTTGTCATATCCAATCCAACTGTTGATAACAATCCCCATCAATCATTTGCCAACACTGCTCAACCTCACCCTTCTTTTGTTTCCTCCTCCTCTTCCACTACCAATCGCTCTTCTGGTGGTCATTCCTCTTCTAAACGATCACGTGTGACAAGGACGACCAGGAAAGCTCGGCAACCTTTCTTTCGTGAAATGCGGCAAGGCAATGGTGAAGTTGTCATGATAAACACAAAACCTTTAGGCTTCCCATCTTTTAGTAAAACCAATTTCCTTCTTTATCTACCAACGGTCATATCAAAATGCATGAATTCTGGAGATTTCAAGAAGATGAAAGATATCTTCCTGCAACGCGCTCATCCAGACTGTGTAGTTATGGTACCATATAGAGAGGCTGGTCTACTAGGAGCTGACTATATCACACGCTTCTATCAATCGATTCAAGCTTATCATCCTGATGCTCTCTGCTGTGTTACGTCTATTACAGCTACAAATGCTGAAATTAAATCAGCCTTTGCGTTCAAAGGAACAATGATTTCTAATCTACATGAACATATCAAGATAACCGAGGATGGAAAGCTAATAGAACCTGAATTTCGCTCAAGCCGCGAGAGAATCTTCCAAATGATGGAGAAGAATGGCAAATCTCCTCAAGAGATCGAATCCATGCGAGAGTTAATAATGTCTACCACGAACTTAAATCTGACAGGGAATGGATGCATTAAACTGATTCTGGATAGTGACAAAGCCATTGAAAGATTTGAAATCACCTATACGCTAACATCGGCTGAACCAGTAATCGAGGAAGAGGAATGATCATCTGAGGACTAGCTGTCCTGACCAACAATCCTCATGGTTATGTTTTAGGCCAAGTGAAGGCGTGTTATGATCGCATCATTAGTGGCCAAGTTCAAAGGGATCGAATTAACGAGAATTAAAAGTACACAATTAACCACGCAAAGTCATATGGTAATTGTATGTGAACAGTTCTACATCATCAGTGTGTCTATTATTGACACTGCAAGTTAGAGGATATGGTCCGCTTAATACTAGTAATAATGTAACAAAATGCTATGTTTGTCATCTTTGAAATGCATACGCAGGGCACCTTGGCCCCAGCACAATCACGCAGTAGTGACTTCAAAACTTTCTTTCTAACGCACTTGCCAGCGTGTGCTCTAATACTAAAATACAAACAAAAAAAACAAACAGAAATGCGCGATCAATATCAAAGACCTTTCTCTCCCTTCACAAACGGTAAATCTTCATCATCCACACCATCTTCATCGAAAGGACAAGGAAGAATATCAAAAAATTGGATCGTTGTTTCAAAGCGAATAATTCTTTTGTTATCATCGAAGCGAATCTTCATTGTGCCTCCTCCATGCACTGTCAGCAGTTGATCAGAGGAGACTAAAGCATTTAACCTCTCTATCTCCGCTGGGGTCTTCTTCGACAAATCCATTCTTCGTATATACCTCAATCGGTTGTTAAGAATTTTAGAAATTTCATCAGGAAATTGTAATTGCGCCAACTTCGTAATTCTGACTGAGTCTGTCTTCTTGAAGGCATAGGCGGCACGAATCTCATTCCCCCAACAAGAAATCGAAGTCACACATGTTATTGTGTCCGGGAAGTACGCTTGCAGAGTATTATAGACATCCACTATTCGCTGAATGCCTGACATTCCTTGGGGATATCGCGGGGTAACCACCACACAATCCTTGGCAGCACGAGAGGTCAGTACATTTTCCAACTTCTGAAGGTCACCCGTGTTTTTGCATTTTGCAATGAAGATGGGAAGATGCACTAGAAAATTACTACGATCAAACGTGGGGAATCCTTTGGGACGTGCAGAGACGAGGACAACTTCTCCATTGAGATGTTCTTCTCGGAGGAAAGTCTGTTTTGTCCTTTTGCTCACTTTGCCTGCTTTCTTGGAGGGACGATTGACTTTTTTCTCCACTAATGAACAATCAGAGGAGCTTGTTAAAAGAGCAAAAGAGGTAAGATCACCATCATCTGACGAAGAACCCCCCAATGGAAAGGCATTGTTGGTTGTGTCCGTACTTGTGGAAGAATTGAAATCCATCATCAGCTCACGAAATTCTTCATCCTCTGCAAAGCTTTCCCAGGGAATCATGGTTGAACAAAAAGAGAGAAGAGGAAAGTAGAAGGACAATGATTGAAAATGGGATGGGGAAAGAATGGAAAGCAGTCTGGTCGCTCTGCCAGTTCCGTGCTGGTGTGATTGCTGACTGTGACTGCCAGCGGTCCATCACGAATGCCATTCTCATTTACTTTCACGCAACATAATAATTTCTTAATCATCAGTCAGTCGATGATTCAATGAGAATATGTATACGTCAGTTATGTTACTGTAGCATATTCAATCCTATCCTTTGTTAGATATTCTTGTTGAAATCTATCTATATTTGACCACAGTTAAACAAGTAGATTGATTCAGAATTGAATTAAAATTAAAGAGATCATTCAGTCAACAGAGGGTTTGACAAGGTTTGTGTATTTCTAACATTTTAATTCAGTTCTGGCAGATGAGCGATAAATCAAATCACTATCTGTGGGCTGGTCCATTCAATGGAAGGAAAGGTGCTAATTGAGAATAGATTCAATAGAGTGAATCTTGGTCAGTTTCTGACATCAATTAGATCATCAGGTAGTTCCTACAACATACCAGAGCCTCTATTTGGCTATGCTACGAGAATGAAGAGTCAGTCGCCGTCAGCGTCATCAGAGTCCTCATCACCATCACTGACGAGTAAAAGACCATTTGAAGTGGAAGAGAGTCCAATCAAAGAAGCCCTTTGTGGCAGGAAGTTATTCCTGCTGTATTACATATTAGCTTACCACACACCATAACAATAGCTAACACTCAACACTCT